>JADLZN010002102.1:0-127553 GCA_018155175.1 Sinocyclocheilus anophthalmus | reverse complement strand
GCTCTGCGGGACAAACTAAGTAATTACACAATTTCAAGAATTTTATCTGCGTTATATGCTCAACATAAAAATTTTCATATCGGCGGCGTATCAGCGGCATATTCACCGATACCGATATATCAGCGACAGGCTCATATCTGCCGATAATATCGGCAAAACGATATATCGGTCGGTCTCTACGATTTAAACTCACCGTTGCAAGGAAAGTCCAGAATTTATATCACGCAGTTCTGAGGAAAAAAAGTCAGAATAGTGAGACAAAAAGTCTTTTTAAAAATTATTTATTTATTTATTTTATTCCGTGGTGGTAAGCAATTCATGAAACAGCAAAAAATGTAAAAGAAAACTATACATATATAATAATAATAATATATAATAATAATAATATTGATGATGATGAACTGATGTTTTGATCACTTAATATTTTTTTAAATCATATATTTATAAAAGTTGCAATTTGTGACAACTAGCCCCAACCTGACATTTATGAAAAATACTCAAAAAAAAATTTCAATTGCCATGAGAACACATCAACTGTTTATTTTATACAACTGACTTAATGAATGTCAGTGTGGTTTTATTGTGTTCACTTTGTTACTGATATTGGCAAAAAATTATGATATTACGAATTTAGTTTAGAGAACAGAATTCACAAAAATGATTCTATTTAAGACAGTTTTAAACACAATAGGTTTTAACTAGGCCACTGCTTTTAATACACGCATATGTAAATGCATTTCTAACGCAATACTTTAAAGTTTCTGGAATATATACTCTGTGACAACTTGCCCCAGTCTGTCCTGTAGTCCTATGTATTCACAATATTTTATTTGTTTTAATTTGGAATGCGTTAAAAATACTTAATGACCTATTTCTGTTAATACCATATCATTTATCATAAAAAAATAATCTTAATCTTTTCTGACTCTAAGAAACTTCAGATTAGCAGTTTTTGAAAGTTTTACTTTCAAAAACATAACTTAAACTAGCCTAATTTCAAGCTCAATTATTCACATATGTAAAGACAAACACTTCATAAAATCAGCAAAAGAAGATCAAAACACATTGAGCTTCCTACCCGCTCCGTATGAAGCCCCAGAAATGCGAAGTGGGCAGCTCGTTTGAGACACATCCCACCACACTCAATGCCATTCCGTTTGTTTCCGTTCCTCACACCTACCGTTTCCAGATACGGGATTGTCCACTGCCAAATTCACGCTGATTTGGGCATAAAGTCCCACTGAGTGTATAATCCACAGCATCTCTCCAAACGAGCCCATTCCTGCTCTATGCACTCATCAGATCCTGCCGGTAAAGCTCTCTGTGTTCCGTCACCCTCCGGAGCGCACTAATTGCCCGCGCGGCTGTGGCGGAGGAGCACACGGGGGAGGGGCGCCTGTGATGCGGTCTGCTGAGCGATCAATTAGGCGGAGCGATATAAGGTAATTAATGAACCGTTTCTGCTCGTACTATCAGGTATGAGACCGGGACGGTGAAAATCACTTTGTGCGTGTGCAGACTAAACATTTCCACAGTTATTGGCCAGGATTAAGATTTAGATTTCAGATGTAGATTTTAAGACTTCAACAGCTTTCTTAATGCACTGAGTTTTTGTGTTGGTAGCGTGTCAGTGAGAAAATATGGCGGATGTAGAGTCTGTTTTGACAGTAAATTTTCATTTACAACAAAGCCAAGTTGCATGTACAAAATATTGAAGTATTATACAACAGACCTTAATAAAATTAATTAAAAAAGGAAAAAATCTATGTACCATACTGTTAGTCATCAGATTTGTGCACTCTAAAAAATGCTGGGTTAAGTATAACCAGCGCTGGGTTAAAAAGGGACAAACCCAGCTATTGGGTTGTTTGACCCAGCGGTTGGGTTGTTTTGAAAAACAACCCAATAGCTGGGTTTGTCCCGTTTTAACCCAGCATTTTTTAGTGTAGAAGTAGAATTTTAAAATCTTGATTTTTACTTAATTTTTTTTTTTTGTAGAAACGGACATGGTCATCTGTGCTCCAACCAAAGTGACTTGCACACACATGACATCCTAATTTCACCTATGCAACTTGTAAATACGACTTTCCCAGGAATACTTGAATGCACCATTAGATCCAAGAAAGTCTGACCTATATTATTATTATTATCACCTGACATAGGCTACCACAGTAAACTGCTGTTCATTACATGATTTCACACACACACACACACAAAAAACCGGTTTGTTTTTGTGAAAAAGTGGGGACTCTCCATATGTGTAATGGTTTTTATACTGTACAGAACGTATATTCTATTGCCCTATACCAACTCTACCCTTAAACCTACCCCTCACAGGAGACTTTATGCTATTTCAGATTTTCAATACACTCAATTCTGTGTGATTTATAAGCGTTTTGAAAAAAGGGGACATGGGGTAATGTCCAGCAAAGTCACCTTCTCCTTGTAATACCTATGTTATACCCTTGTCATTACACAAATTTATGTCCTCATTTGTCACAAAAACGCGTACACACACACTGAGCACACACACACACAACACATATATATTATAAAATGCAGGTGGTCCGGATCCGTTAGTTCCGCCATGATCATATAAAAAACATGTAAGCAACCTCTAGTATTCTTTGAGCAGCATACATCTTATGTCCATTGACCCCACTTGAGTGAGCCAGTATTACTAATCCAGTAAAGACGGGTCCAATGGCAGGAATAGTGACGAGTGTACGCAGGTCATATAATACAGAACTCAAACTACGCTGTGGGAGGCCGGGAGACATCGGAGAATGAATGAATGCTATCAAATCACAAGTGACTAAAGTAGTGGAACAGGCCTCATCAGGAGTCAGGTCAAGGAGCCAAACTTGTGTTGCTTGGGCCTGTGTCGACATCGGGAAGGAAGGCATGCTGTACATGTAGAATGGCAACCGGGACGCCCGAATGGAGTGGGTAAGAGTGGGAGTGAGTTCAAATGCTGCATTAAAAGTTGACTGCAATCATGTCTCAGTCTAAAAAATAAATAAATAAATAAACCCGAGAAATGAAAAGGAACAGCTCTAGAAAAAGAACTAGATTATGGTGCACTCCGCAATTAATAAAGAAAATATTGCACAGTATTCTGTGTGGCTAAAAAGGCTTTCCACAAAGCTCCTAGTGCCTTAAAGGTCACTAGGAAAATGCATGCTGTCTCTCTGAACTTTTCAATCAGCGATGTGTGCTTTTAAAAGCAGCGTTTTATTGCATATGTAGTCTGGCGGATTTAAATGTCTCTCTCTTACAGTGAAGGGCAAGGCCAGCACTTTAGCAGCTGCTAACCTTGAAGGTGCCATTGAATGCAGTCAAACGTCTTCATGCTTTCCACACAGTAAAGCTTTGGAAAACACGATTTAAAGCTCAAATAGAGAATATAGATTTTCTTAAAGCTTGTCTTTGGACTGGATCCTGACTGGCGTTGGCTTTCACGTTATAGCATGACCTGCGGCTCACAGCGTTGGCTGTTTTGAGATGATATTTTGGTCTCAGCGCTTAATTGATCAATAAGATAACTGATTGGCCTAATAGACAGCCGCACTGTGTTAATGAGTTAGTGATTAAATGGTAATGAAAAGGTCCAGGCACATGCTCTATAGTCCTGAGAAAGCAACAAACTTGAAACAAAAGGAACAGGATTTTAAAAAGCCTGATTCAACAAAGAAATGTTCAGATGGTCGCACAATTTATTTATTCGAAAGTCATTGCTATTTTTGCATATGGCTGTTTTGTTTTTCATTACAGATATCTAAAATAAATAATTAAATCAATCAGCCAATCAGTCCTTAATCAAGATACATTTACTTATTATATTGTTTTCTAAAAATTATTTTGCAGTGTAGCATATGAAATTACTCTGCATGAATACGTTATACATGAAAATCGCTTGAATATGTTATAGATTCATTCAAAATGTTAAAATATAATATCTACTCCTCTTTCCTACAATGCTGCACACCTTGCAACTTTGGAGTTTGTGTATCTAGACGAGTTCAATCTTACAAGCACAAAACTTTACTTTCTACTTATTGTCTTGAAGAATGGTCTTGCTGGTGTTGTAAAGTGCACAAAAGCACACTAAACGCATGCATTATCTCTGGCCGTGTTTCAGAGCTGCAGCAGACGGGATTTCATTACACTGTTTCATGTTGAGTGATGGCAGCTATAGAGTCGGTTTACTGGCACGCAGTCCTCTTCTCTCTGCTCCTGAAAGCCATTTGTGTGACTGTTCATAAATGCCAGTTGTGAGATGCCAAGACCCAGAGCACTCACCGCTCACAAGCGGGCATTAACAACAGGTGCAAAGATGACAGAAAGAGAGAGTGAGGTGAAGCCATGCTTGAAATGAACAACACTCGCTGCTGTTCTGCAGTTCCAGCTGAACTCTGATTTAAATTTACAATTAATATGCTTCCAATGTAAGTGAAAGTATGAAGTATGTTATACATTTGTACATTTATAAAAGAGGAGCAAAAGCAATATTAGACTTTCAGAAATCTGCTCTGGTCAATTATCTTGCCAAAAAACTGCTCTGAATATTATTTTTATATATTCATTTAAAAAAGGACAATGTACATTAACAAACATTCAAATCAATCTAAATACTGTACATAGCAAAAAGCCAGTTTTCATCAGCAGTCCCTTGATGTTTTTAGGTAAATATTATTTTGTGAATAATATATGAATGAATGATAATAATATATTAATAAAAATAAATATGTATAATTCAAATTGATAACATTATAATTTACTTATTTATATAATGAAAAGCAAATGATGGATGCTCAGATGAGCTGAAGTGACACTGAGCTCATGAGAGAATATGTAAATTTTAGAGCAGTACAGTGTATTCGAGTCATTTTTGTAGATCACATGATGTTGAGATTCTGCTGTCCAATGCAGACATAAATTAGCTTAATTTTCTCCCAGGAGAGAATTTTTCTGTTAAGTTTACAAACATTTCCTTTAATCCTAAAACACAATACAATGCAATAAATGTAATTAAAAATGCAGGTAAAACATTCCTTTATATTAACACAACACATTTGGGCCTTGTTTTTATGGACTTTTCTTCATGTGTAAAGTTACACAAAAAATAAGGTCTTAAGGCATTCCAAACATTGTTTCTTTGCCTCATTATTATATGTGACCGTGGAGCACAAAAGCAGTGTTAAGTCTCTGGGGTATATTTGTAGCAATAGCCAAAAAATACATTGATGGGGTCAAAATGATCGATTTTTCTTTTATGCCAAAAAATATTAGGATATTAAGTAAAGATCATGTTCCATGAAGATATTTTGTACATTTCCTACTGTAAATATATTAAAATAGTAATATGCATTGCTAAGAACTTCATTTGGACAACTTTAAAGGTGATTTTCTCAATATTTTGATTTTTTTTGCACCCTCAGATTCCAGATTTTCAAATAGTTGTATCTCGGCCAAATATTGTCCTATCCTAACAAACCATACATCAATGGAAAGCTTTAGATGATATTTTATTCAGCTTCAGATGATGTGTAAATCTCAATTTTGAAAAATTGACATTTATGATTGGTTTTGTGGTCCATGGTCACATATAAGAATTACTATTAAAATGAACTAAAACTGAATTAAATTGAAACTAAAGGGATCTTGCTTTGTGGCTCCTGAGCTTTCCAGCATTGAGAGTGAGACAAACCAACAACAAAACATCACCTGATTCATCATCGCTATTCGCTATCGCTTATAAAGCCTCTTCAGAATAGCATTGATGTCTAAGCAGGACTGAGTGAGAGGAAACCAGATTCATTAAGTCATATAAGCACTCTGGAGTCCTGATGTTGGGTGATATGTGTGTGTGTGGGTAAGGTCAGTTTTCTATTGGTCTCCTAATGGTGCTGCTTTTATGTGTTCCCTGCCTTCATAACAGCAGCATGACAGCTGGTATTTCACTGGCACAGTAATTGCACTTGAGAGGCCGAGAATGGCACATACTTTTCTATTGCTTTTTCACATATTACATAAAGGAGCATTTTAGTGCCGCTATTTGCAGCTTGAGTAAAACTAGACAAATATCTGGATGGGAAATGCACGCAATAAGTCTTTGTTTGTCGGCTGTAACATCAATATGACATCCAATAACGAACAATTACCGCACAGAAATAGAATTCAACATCAGAGTGTTATGAAACCCAATCTGTTCATATGGATGCATCATTATTGGCTCAACGTGAGCTTTCCTCAGTATGACCTTCCATCTTTTATAGAAATTAGATGGAATTAATAAAAGGGAAACACTCACACACCACAGAGATGATAACGGAAATGTTCTCAAGGGAAGAGAGCAAATAAAGAGAAAGCCGCCACAACAGTCTGTGGCAATGAAAGCAATCCGGCTTCATTAGCCAGTGTGTTTGGCAGCACTAATGGAGACAAATGACTGCATGTGAAAACGCTTCCAGCAGAGGCCATATAAACAGAGAAATGCTTCATTCTAATGCACATGGAAACAAATCCAGTCTGTAAACACGAGTTGCTTACAATCACTAGTAAATGCAGCATCACAGACGACTATCAGTGAATGATAATGTCTCAGACTATAGCAGCTGAGAACAGACAGTATGTTACTAGAATGAGGAAAAAGCCAAAATCCGCATTTGAAATGCCTGTTTTAAAAGCAGTGTATGCTGATAACTGTGTATAACAGATAACATTCTATTAATGTTGTTAAGAATCTTAAAAGAACATTCTCTGATATCTGGGTGGTTGTTTTCTGAGTAAAATGTCAGCTAAATTTTCAAAATGGCATGCATTGTGATCTGTGTGCATTGTCCCAACGTTTTTGAGATGTGTTGATGCCATGAAATTTAAAATAAACTTATTTTCCCTTTAAAATGATAAATTTTCTCAGTTTAAACATTTGATATGTCATCTATGTTGTATTCTGAATAAAATATTGAAATTTGAAACTTCCACATCGCATTCTGTTTTCATTCACAATTTGTACAGTGTCCCAACTTTTTTGGAATCGGGTTTGTAATATGTTACTCCACTGTGTATTGCGACTCAAGTCAGACTAGTGCTGAAGCCTTAAACCCATATCTGTGTTCCACATATGAACCACACTAAACTGAAGAGGCTGCAAGCTGGAAGAAACCGACAGCCAGCGATGATGAAAAGTTTAAGGCAGTTCCAAAACAGACTATGACATTACAGCACAGCAGGCAGAGCCACAGCAGGATACAAAAAATTATCTAAAAGTTATATTTAACCATATACAGAATTATTCTGTTTCCCATGAAAAACTTTTTCAGTTTTTTTTTCGCTTTGATATGTCATCTGCAAGAGCGTAATTTTGTGCTACACACTTGAAACAATTACATTTTGTTCATTACTGTAGCATATAAGTGGAATCTTAAAATAACAAATGCAACAAATAAAACCACTAACAACACTAAACAAGCAATATTAAATTGTGTAACACTGTTTTTTTTTTTTAAACAGTTGTTTGTTAGAATAGTGCAGCTTGGGTGGGGAGAGTAATTAATTATTTAAAAAATCCCAGAAAGAATAAGAATGATTCATACCCTTGATCTTCATATTGGCTGTGGTTGCCTTGTCTCCACATACACATGTGTAGTCTCCTTCATCTTCAGATTTGAGATCTGTGATCTTCAGCTCCACCTTTGAGGCAATCTGCCTGATGACGTACTTTCCTTCAGATTGGATAACATGGCTTCCTTTTTTCCACTGCACAGGGACACCAGGTTTGGAAAGCTCGCAGGACAGAGTAGCACTGCCTCCTATATCACACTCCAGGTTTTGCAGCTCATGTATGAAGACCACTGGTAGTGCTGAGGAACCGTGAAAAGATGTTGGAACCATGTTACACAAACGACTCAGGACAACATCCAAGAACTGGATTGAACAGAAGTCTTTCCAGTCTTCTAGTCTAGTTTTCTAGTTTTTAAGTCATTAAGCCCAGCAATCAAGCAAATTATTGATTTAAAAACAGCCATTAGTGTAATAAGAAAAAACCCTGATCAACGATAACTTCAGGGCACAGTAGAGTATGGTGTTGAATGTAATACCCTACATTTAATCACAATTTAAAAAAGATGTAATTCCTACCATTGACGATAACGGTAGATGAGGTCTTGTTAAACCCACAATCACAACTATAGACTCCAGCATCTTCAGGTTTGACATCAGTGATATTCAGCTCAAAAACAGAACCAACTTGCTTGATATGGTATTTCTCTCCAGAATGGATCACTTGTGTTCCTTTCCTCCAAACCACAGGCACTCCTGGTTTGGAGAGCTCACAATGAAGAGTAACACTGTCTGCCTCTTGACACTCCTGGTTTTGTAGTTCTCGTTTAAAGGTCAATGCTAAGAAGCAATTGATGTTTAAACAGGTTGTTAGTGTAATTAATGCACTTTGCACAAAATGTAAAAGCACAACATGAAAAAACATTCAAAAACCTCCCAAAGAAAACAAGAGACATAAGATCACAAAAACTGTGAACATCTTACAGGACAAGATTACCAGATATTTGTATTAGTGAAGTTAACCTACTAATGCCAGATAATGCTATAATATCTATATAAGTTCCCATCAAGCGACTAACCAGTAAAGGTCAAAATATAAAAAGTCTTTGTACTCAGTAAAATACGGAAGTCCTAAGAAGCCATGGATTATGATTATTTTTCTTTCTTGTATTCTGGTGATCACGACATTACAAAAGTTGTTTTCTCATTATCACGACTTAATAAAAGTTGTTCTTGTGATCATGACTTAATTTCCTTGTGATCTCGACATAAAAGGGTTTATGGTATCAAGACCTTAATTTTCTACCGGGTTTGGGGGGGGATTTTTTTTTTTTTTCTGTGGCTTTCATACACGCTATGCTGATAACACTCACTCTGCATCTCATTCCATCCTGATGATCCGACGATAGCTGCTCGCACCTCAGATTGTCTAACAGATATTTCTTGCTGGATGAAGGACCATCACCTTCAACTCAGCATTGCCAAGACAGAACTGATTGTGGTTCCATCAAAACCCATCGTTTCATCACAGTTTCACCATCCAGTTAGACACATCAACCACAACTCCTTCAAAAAAAGCCAGAAACCTTGGAATTATGATTGATAATCAGCTTACTTTCTCAGACCACATTACTAAAACTGCCCGGTCCTGCAGATTTGCTTCATTCAACATCAAGAAGATCAGGCCCTATCTTTCAGAACATGCAACACAACTCCATGTTCAAGCTCTAGTTCTATCCAGGCTGGACCATTGCAATGCTCTCTTGGCAGGTCTTCAAGCCAGTTCTATCAAACCTTTACAATTAATCCATTTACAATTAATCCAGAACGCGGCAGGAAGATTAATTTTTAATGAGCCATCTAACGTCTCACCTCTGTTTATCAATTTGCACTGGCTACCAGTAGCTGCTCGCATAGAATTCAAGGCATTAATGTTTGCCAAAAACCACCACTGGCTCTGCACCCCTTTAACTAAATTCATTACTTCAGACTTATGTACCCTCTAGAAGCTTGCGTTCTGCAAGTGAACATCGATTTATTGTGCCATCCCAAAGAAGCACAAAATCATTTTTACGGACTTTTAAATTAAATGTTCCCTCATGGAATGACCTGCCCACCTCAATCCGAGCAGCTGAGTCCTTATAGCCATCTTCAAGAAACGACTAAAAAAAACAACATCTGTTCCATCTTTATTTGACCATCTAACTCTAGCAATCTCTATTCTAAATATATTCTTTAAAAAAAAAAACTGCCCTTTTGACTTGCACTCTAGATTTGCTGCTTGTTGTTCTTAAAAAAAAACCGTAACAATCTAGCTTTCTAATTTTTTGTATTCTATCAGTTTTCCTTTTCATGATTAACAATTACAAAAGCAAAAAAGCCTCTTAACCTAGCTTGCCTCTATTCTATCTGTTGTATTTTGATGTATTATAAATGAAAAACCCTTGCTCACGTGTACTGCGTTAAGCTACTGAGGGATACTTGTTTTATAGCACTTTATCTCATTGCTCTTTTGGTGTTGAATTTTGATTGATTCCTTGTATCATGTGGTCCTCGCTTTGGATAAAAGCGTCTGCTAAAATGACTAAATGTGATCACGACTTCATTTTCTTGCGAGCTCGATGCTCGATATAACAAAAGTTGTTTGATTTTTAAAACAATGCATCGTGAGTCTACTGTTGCTATAGTAATGAATGCAACTTTGACTTGCATCAGATCAACAGATAAACTGTACTAATACTGCATGTTGTGGATATTTCAGCAAATTTTGCTTCGATTGGTAATAACATCTACAATAAATAAATAAATATAGGCTAATCAATCACTGTTGACAACATTGGTTTTAATAAGCAATAAATTTAATATCACACCGAACACCACTGCGGTAGTGATATAATTATATTTATTCAAGCATTTAACGTTTATAAGTTAATTAAATGTCAGTAATGAACAATACTGCACAAATTATAGCAATCACGAAGAAGGTCCACTCTGTCCCAAACGCGTAGAGTAAAGTAGATACAGGTGCATCCCAATAAATTAGAATGTCGTGGAAAAGTTCATTTATTTCAGTAATTCAACTCAAATTGTGAAACTCGTGTATTAAATAAATTCAATGCACACAGACTGAAGTAGTTTAAGTCTTTGGTTCTTTTAATTGTGATGATTTTGGCTCACATTTAACAAACCCACCAATTCACTATCTCAACAAATTAGAATATGGTGACATGCCAATCAGCTAATCAACTCAAAACACCTGCAAAGGTTTCCTGAGCCTTTCAAAATGGTCTCTCAGTTTGGTTCACTAGGCTACACAATCATGGGGAAGACTGCTGATCTGACAGTTGTCCAGAAGACAATCATTTGACACCCCTTCACAAGGAGGGAAGCCACAAACATTCATTGCCAAGAAGCTGGCTGTTCACAGAGTGCTGTATCCAAGCATGTTAACAGAAAGTTGAGTGGAAGGAAAAAGTGTGGAAGAAAAAGATGCACAACCAACCGAGAGAACCGCAGCCTTATGAGGATTGTCAAGCAAAATCGATTCAAGAATTTGAGTGAACTTCACAAGGAATGGACTGAGGCTGGGGTCAAGGCATCAAGAGCCACCACACACAGACGTGTCAAGGAATTTGGCTACAGTTGTCGTATTCCTCTTGTTAAGACACTCCTGTACCACAGACAACGTCAGAGGCGTCTTACCTGGCTAAGGAGAAGAAGAACTGGACTGTTGCCCAGTGGTCCAAAGTCCTCTTTCAGATGAGAGCAAGTTTTGTATTCATTTGGAAACCAAGGTCTGGAGGAAGGGTGGAGAAGCTCATAGCCAAAGTTGCTTGAAGTCCAGTGTTAAGTTTCCACAGTCTGTGATGATTTGGGGTGCAATGTCATCTGCTGGTGTTGGTCCATTGTGTTTTTGAAAACCAACGTCACTGCAACCATTTACCAAGAAATTTTGGAGCACCTCATGCCTCCTTCTGCTGACCAGCTTTCTGAAGATGCTGATTTCATTTCCCAGCAAGATTGGCACCTGCCCACACTGCCAAAAGCACAAAAAGTTGGTTTAATGACCATGGTGTTGGTGTGCTTGAAAACTCACCAGACCTGAACCCCAGAGTATCTATGAGAATCTATGGGGTATTGTCAAGAGGAAAAATGAGAAACAAGAGACCAAAAAAAAAAAGGAGAGCTGAAGGCCACTGTCAAAGAAACATGGGCCTCCATACCACCTCAGCAGTGCCACAAACTGATCACCTCCATGCCACGGCGAATTGAGGCAGTAATTAAAGCAAAAGGAACCCCCTACCAAGTATTGAGTACATGTACAGTAAATAACACACTTTCCGAAGGCCAACAAGTCACTAAAAATGTTTTTTTATTGGTCTTATGAAGTATTCTAATTGGTGAGATAGTGAATTGGTGGGTTTTTGTTAAATGCGAGCCAAAATCATCACAATTAAAAGAACCAAAGACTTAAACTACTTCAGTCTGTGTGCATTGAATTTATTTAATACACGAGTTTCACAATTTGAGTTGAATTACTGAAATAAATGAAGTTTTCCACGACATTGTAATTTATTGAGATGCACCTGTATAGTATTAGAAAACCCCATGGTATAATCAGTCATACTGCACCTGTGGCGCAGTTGGGTGACGTAGGAAAACTTTTCTTATGTAAGACACAGGAAAACAATTTTTGTTATGTCGAGATCACGAGAAAACAAGAAAGAAAAAATATAAATAATTCATGGCCTCTTAGGACTTCCGTAGTAAAGAGTGAACATGAAAAAATAAGTTAGACCGAATTAATTTCATACCCTTGATCTTAATGTTTGTTGTAGTCTTTTTGTCCCCACACAAACATGTATATTGTCCAGCATCATCAGGTCTGAAGTCAGCAATTTTCAACTCAACAGTAGCCCCATCTTGTTTGATGTGGTACTTTTCTCCAGAATGGAGCACCTGCGTTCCTTTCTTCCAAACAACAGGAACTCCAGGCTTTGAGAGTTCACAGTGAAGGGTAACGCAGTCTCCTTCGTTACACTCTTGGCTTTGTAGCTCATGTCTGAAGATCACTGGTAATGCTGAAGAGCAATTGCGTGATGACATAAATTTAAGGTGTATAAAAATTTGTAAAAATCTGTAGTTTTTTGACTACACATGCATTGACATTTTAGAGTATCGCTTGATCGGAGTAATAAATTGAATTAAAGTAAGTAAAAAATTTATAGAAATCAATGAATGGATGCATGTAAATTAATAATCTTTTATCCATACCACTGACAACAACATTTGCTGTTGTTTTTTCGTTTCCACATTCACAGAAATATACTCCACTGTCCTCAGTCACTAAGTCTGAAATCTGTAGCTCACACATGGTGTCCATCTGCGTTATCTGATATCTTCCCCCATGTTTCAGACTTTCGGTTCCCTTTTTCCATTGCACTTGGCAGCCAGGTTTTGAGAGCTCGCAGGAAAGTAAGACTTTCCCACCTTCAGTAACTTGCTGGTTCTTCATTTGCCCCTTAAACCTAGCTGGTATCACTGGAGAATGAACAAGCATAATATAATTAAAATTCTTCTTCATAGTTTTAGCATACATAAGACAGGATAGAAGATCACTAGGATGAGATTATGAGGGTTTGACTTAGAAGCTAGGATAAGCCGAAAATTTTCTATAAATCACAGAAATATTAAAACAAACAGAAACAATTCCAACACATCCATTGCACCAGGACTACATGAATACATATATTACAAATACAAAGTCCAGACAAGACTGAATCTCACAAACCAAGACAAACACAAAAGTGCAAGTGCCATTTCTAAAATTTGACAATTTGACAGACTGCTGAAAGACACCACCTGGAAATTGATCTGTCCAATAAAAACTAAATTATATTCCAGATAACTAAGACAAGCATTCTAATGGTGCATTATCACCATGTGCAGACTCCATAGTACAAAGTGTGTGGACCCAAATAAATGAATGAAATGTTCCTATCATGACAGTTGTTGAACTATTCCAGCATTTCTGGAAATAAAAGACTATTTAACCACATTTTCACCAAACTGAGTTGCTAGAAATCTAAATGACATGTAGGAGTACCAACATAATTGTAAAAGTACAATATAGAAGTACCAATTCTCTGAACTGAGGTGATCATCTGCTGACACAGCAATGCATGAGACTATCAGCAAAATGCCTGGCAGTAGCATTGCCACACAGGAACCAAAAGTGAAATGTCAAATGCAGAAATACAACACATATGGCGAATCAAATTAAAAACTGTACTTACCAGAAATATTTTCAAATACCACTGAGACATCAAAAAAGACTACATCAAAGCTTTAAACATTCAGTAAAAAACACTAGAGTGTATCCATTTAAGAATATAAGATTCTCTGGCTTCAAGTTATTCTTTTCTAGATAAGATAATACATTGCTATAAACAGCAAGAAAGAGAGAATTCTGATTTCTGTGGAAAGTGGAAAGCCAGGTTCTTACCTTTCACTGTCAATTTGGCTGTACTCTTCGTAGAGCCAATGTCACAGGTGTATACCTCGCTGTCACTCTTCTCCAGATCCTTCACTTTGAGGATGAGGACAGTTCCCTTTTGCATAAGCTCATACCTTCCTCCAGCCCTTATCTCCTTTGTTCCTTTAAGCCAGGTGACTTCAGAGGCAGGTTGGGCTGTCTCACAATCAAAGGAGACAGCACTCTTCTCTTCTGCAGTGGCATCCTTTAGCTCACAAATGAATTTGTTGGCCAGTTCTACAGAGGGGATGAAATACTAAGGTAAATATATCTCCTCTTTAGGCTTGTGGGATTTCCCCTGTTGTGTGCTTAAAGAAAAGATGACAGAATCTAAAACCATAAGTTTTAAAAACCTCGCCTTTGATCTCCAGTTTAGCCTTGGAGGTTGGACCACCGGTGACCTCACAGCTGTATTCTCCAGAGTCTTTTTCAGTGACGTTGCGGATTGTCAGCTTTACAAGCGTCTGCTCCTGACTGATTTCGTATTTCTGGCTTTTTCTGATAGACTTGCCATCCTTTGACCACTTCACTTCCAGTCCAGATTGAGAAAGGTCACAGGAGAATGTGGCATCTTCACCAATTTTGGCACTGACACCCTGAAGCTCTTTAGATATGCTAGGAGCTTCACCTAGCTCCCAAAAATAAGATACACCTTGATCAAGCAAAACCGTATACATGTAAAAGCTATAATTCAATTAATTGCTCTTATTTTCATTGCATTCCCCAGCTTACCCTCAACAGTAAGTGTTGCCTTTGAGCTCAAATCCTTGAGAGTGAAGACCACCTCACCAGAATCAGAAGCTGAGACAGCTTTGATTGTTAAGGTATACTTGCGCCCTTTGCTGCTTATCTGGAAACGGCCTCCATCAGTGACAGGTTGGCCTTTTAGGCTCCAGGTGCACTTCTCTGAACTTTCTCGGGACAAAATACACTCGAATGTGCAGTTTTCACCTGCTTTGGCCTCTACCGACTTAAAACGCTTAGTGATCCCGATGTGGATATCTGGGGTCAACAGCAAAACCATTATTGAAAAACACTAACAACTTCATCTGTTTTCATAAAAACATAAAGGATAAAACTACAACAAAAAGACACTACAGTGTCATTGTAGCACAACGGTACTACATAAGTTTGTTGTCATACCTCTAACAGTGACCTTGGACTTGGAGAGGTCTGTGCCAAGATCACAGCTGTACTCCCCGGCGTCAGCTTGTGTGACATCATGGATAGTAAGTCCCAAGGTCTTACCATCATGGAGGAGCTCATACTTTTTGCCTGCTGACAGTACTGTACCATCTTTGCGCCACACAGGGGCCACTCTGGGCTTTGAGGCTTCACACTTAAGGGTAACTGTACCCTTCTCCTCTGCAACTACATCATCCAGCAACTTCAGGAAGATGGCTTTCTTCTCTGGATGTCAATAAATAAAAAGTGTATTAAGCCAAAACTTAGTAAAAAGAATGTCTTAATCCATCACATTCAAAGCATTTCTGTAAATCTGCATTATTTGGACATCATCATACAAACCCACCTTTGACCTTTAGGCAGACTGTTTCTTTCACATCCCTGATGCTGAATGACACCTTCCCACCATCCACAGGTGCTAGGTTCTTGAGGGTGAGCGTATGGGTCTTATCCACATGGGTGACGGCATTGACCTCATTGTTGAAGAGTGGCTTGTCATTGAGTGTCCACTGGACCTCTTCATCAGCATAGTTAACCTCACAGGTGAACGTAGCATCACCATCTTCATCCACCTCCACGTCTGTCAGATGTTTGGTGATCTGGATTTTACGCACTATGTATGTCAGAAAAAGAAATAACCAGCGTGATCAGAATGGCATTTATTTTACCAACCGCACCTATATAATGAGGTTTTGGCGTAGTCAAAGCAGATCTCTCGCAAGTAGCCCTAATCCTAACGGGGTGGATGTATAAAGGGAATGCAATTTGAAACATGCTTTGAATGCCTTCTTTGTGACTTTACCTTCTACTTTGATAACGGCTTTGCTCTCACAGACCCCGAACTGACAGCGATACTCTCCAGAGTCCTCTGCACTCAAAGCTTGTATGATCAGCTGCACATTAGCGTCCTTTTGCTTCATGCTGTATTTGCTAGAAGCCTCCAAAGCAGTTTGACCCTTAAACCACTGTACTTCTTTTGGTGGGGCAGAGAACTTGCAGCATAGTGTGGTGGAAGTCTTCTCCTTGGCTGACCCATATTTGAGAGGCTCCAGGACTTCAATGGGACGCTCTGTGGGGTGATATGAACAGTGACTTTGAAAAAAAAACACAAAAGTGCACAAAACTACAACAAACATTGCATTTCATCTGTAGTAAACATAAATAGAGCAACATTTTTCAAAGCACTTCTGCGGTTTCTGTAGGAATTTTATCAGGCATCATTAATCAAAAACCATTTAATTGGAATTATTAGATACAGATTAGATTTTGGTGTCTATTTTGCAAATCTTGGTTAAACCAAGTGTCTAACCTTTCACTTTGAGATCAGCTGTTGATTTACTCTTTCCGGCGCTGAACTGTACTGGTCCTGACATGGAGGCCTTGGTCTTTTTAAAAGTGAGGCGGTGCATGGTTCCCTCTTTCTCCATCTCAATATCTGCACTCTCCTTCAGCTGTTCCCCATTTAGCATCCACTTCACTGGCTTGACTGTCTCCACACTGACTTCCACCTCAAAGTGGGCAGCAAATGGCTCGGTCACCTCCACAGAACTCAGCTCCTGTACTATGCTGATAGCCTGCTCTGAAGGTTGTGATGAGACAGTATAGTGATGTGTCAAGAATTGGCTATATCAAAAATTTTTATGTAGTACAATTCTTTAAAAACACTTTAGACATAGGAAGACAGATACTAATGAAGCTACATGGAAATAAACAAAATGCATGGAAGGAAAATTTACATAACAGTACTTAAAATTGGAAGCAAGCATACATTTGTCCCTGTTTGGAAGGGGAAATTAATTAGATAAATACGATTTTTAAATATGGTTGAAATCACATACAACGATAATTCTTGTCTGTTGCAGATCAATCAAAAATTGAACTACAAACTGTTATTAAGTAATAAAAAACATGCAATCACATTTTGTATGCCCTCTTTACAGTCAGTTTCAAAAGCATTTTAGTTTGTAATGTATGGTTGTGTTTCATGGATTCTGTTGTGATTTCATCCAAAAATTTTATTTTATTTTTTAAATCATAATTGAATTTTTTTTTACCCTCTACTAGTAGCTGACATGAAGTCTTATCATCAATGGCGTCACACATGTATGTATCCTCATCATCAGAATCCACGTCAATGATGGTGAGCTTCCTGTAGATGTCCTCACTGGTGATCTCGTGCTTCTTGCTGGGTTTGATCTCTGACTTGTTCTTGTACCACATGACTTTAGCGTTGGCCCTTGACACCTGACACTCTAAGTATGCACGGTGTTTGTACATGGCGATTTTGTCTCTCAGTTTCTTCACAAATCTGACAGGCAGTTCTGTAATGATTATAAGGGAGCTTAGGGGATCTACAGATTTGTTAGACAACTGTAGAAATGCTACACAGCCCAGGCTGTAGTTCATCAGTCTTAACACTAAATGCAAAATGCATGCAGATATGACCGACACAACAACGTACCTTTAACCTTCAGTTTAGCAGATGAAGAGGCCTTCTCAGCTGTGAACTTGATTTCACCTGCGTCCTCAGCCTTTACAGATTTGAAGAGTAGAATGTATGTTCTTCCTAAGACGGAGAGTGTTAAATGTGTTTGAGCGCTATTAATCTGTCCCTCTTGGAGATGAATTGTTTATTTGCATTTTGTGAACATAGAAATAAAAAGGAACTGATTGTTTTGTAATTTAAACTATGTACTGCATGTTTGTCAATATACAAGCATTTCTACAAGCACACCTAAGCTTTCAAGAAGAAAGCAATCAAAGTACATTCTGTTCAACTCACCCTCCTGCCTTATCTTTATGTTGTCACCGGCTTTGAGTTTGGCATCTCCTTTGTGCCACTGAGCCTCGACCTCATCGTGAGAGACCTCACAGACAATCGTTGCACTCTCCTTCTCTGTCACCTCCACGTCCTGCAGCGGCTTCACTATTTTAATATCTCTGGCTGCAAGAATTCAAATACAAACATTTATTCAAGTGACACTACAAAATGCTTCAGCAGAGTTCAGCAGTGATTAAATGTCCCACTCAGAAGTCGTTCATCTTTACCGTGAACAGTGAGCTTGGCTGAAGTATTGTCATCTGTTGTTCTACATATATACTGGCCCTGGTCTTCATATGCACACTTGTGGATGATGAGGGTGCGCTTATTGGCCTGGGAATGGATGCCAAATTTCTTTCCTGGCTTTAGTTCCGCATCATCCTGATGGAGAAATAATGACACAGCTACATTTTTTTTTTACATTATACATTACATTTTGTATTTCATCCATATGTGACTACACAATTTATTTTTTAACAATTCCAAATCAAATACTAATACCTTAAACCACTTGACATCAGCATTTGCTCTTGACACCTCACATTCAAAAGTGATTTTCTCCTTTTCAGGAGAACTGATATCCCCTAGATGTTTGAGGATCTTTGCAGCAGGCTCTGTGCACACAACACCAATAATTAGGGTTGCAATTGTTATACAGTATATAGATATTAACATTGGTGGTTATGTTACGGATCTGCTCATTAGTTTACATAAACCTTACTAAACTTGCAATAAGCGTAAATGGGATATATTGTGGACATACATTTAGTTTATCTGGTGGAATATACTTAAAAATGTTGGTTATACAGCTTATAAAAGTACTAAACTTGAAAATACACGTTTTATGATCTTATGCTAAACATCTTACTGAATCTGGCTATTCAGGCTTAAAAGACCCCCAAGATACACACTCACCTGTAACAATTAGTTTGCCAGAAGTATGGACATCCTCAGCTTGGAAAGTAATAGTTCCACCATCACTTATCTTCAGCTGGGACATAGTCAAGCAGTGCTTGTTGCCCAGTGCAGTAATGATGATATTGGGTCCTGCCTTTAGTTTCTTTCCATCTTTGCTCCAGGAACCTTCTACATCAGCCTTGCTTAGCTCCACCTCCATAGTGATGGTCTCTTTTTCTTGCACTTTCATCTCTTTTAGGCCTTTAACTATTTGAATCTTCTTAACTAAATGGTAGGGGAAAACAATGGAAATCCATAGATGAAATACTTTTATTTAATAATTTCCTGTATATTCTGATCATAAAATATTAGAGTAACATAATGAAGGAATCCATACTCTCTACTGTCAGTTTGGCCTGGGTCTTGTCATCTAGGGTTTCACATGAGTAATGTCCTCTGTCAGCATACACCACACTCTTGAGGACCAAAGCCTGCTTGGCACCATCCACATGGATCTCCATATTTTTTCCTTGCTGTAGTGCCACACCATTCTTCATCCACTTGACATCTGTTGAGGGTTTACTCAGCTCCACTTCCAAACGAACTGTGTCCTGCTCAGTCACAGTCACATCTGCAAGTTTCTTCTTGAAGGTGACAGGAAGCTCTGCAAAATATGGATACATTTGTATTGAGAAACAGGTATTCTGTGTGCTTCCTGCCGATATGTTGCATTACGCATAACAGCTGTATGTCACTTATCCTTACGTTGTACTTGCAGTGTGGCATTGCACACTTTTCCCTCGGCATCGATACTGATCTCTCCTTCATCCTCCTGAGTGACACCTGTGATGGTGAGGGAATGGCTGCTTCCTCCATGAGCGATCTTAAATTTGGGACTAGCTGTAATAGGAATTTCATTACGCAGCCATCTGACACTCACATCAGCTGGTGTGATGGAGCATTTAAAGATAGCATCTTTGCCTTCATTTGCAACAACATTGTTCAGCCTGGTAGTGAACCTCACCAGACGTGGGGCTGTGGGAAATTAGATTGAAAAGCTGAGAGAAATAATAACGAAGGACATCTATCACTTAAAAAAAAGCTTAAGTTGTGTTGGTTCATTTTGATGAGAATTGATGACTTTCAGACATAGACACTAATGGTTTTACCTTTAGTAGTGACTTTGGTGGAAGTCTTGTCATCTTTGCATTCACAACTGTACTCCCCTTCATCCTCCTGAGCCACAGCAGAGACAGTCAAGATGCAGTTGGTGCCATCGGTGCGGACACTGAATCTGCCACCTGGTTTGATTTCTTTGCCGTTATGCTTCCAGAGGACACTATCCGTGGCTTTGTTGAGACTGCAGGAAAGTGTCATGGTGCTTTCTAGTACTGCAGACACTGGCTGCAATGGCACCACAAACTTTAAAGGTGCATCTGCAGGGAATAGATGAGGGGACAATGAAATCACATTTTGTCTGTGATCAATTAGATTTATTATTTCAATAAGGGCAATTATATCCAACAAAAATTTACTTTGAAAACTCCAGATGTAAAACACATTAATTGAACTGAATTGAAAATAAATAAATATGCAAGAAAAAAAATAATGAAAACTGCCATTAAACTGTTAAAATGAACAAATTTGACCTTGAGAAATGAACACTTTAAACCATTTTTTAACTTTTAAATTGCAAATGAGCTTTTACCTTTGACCTGAACCTTGAACTCCACTTTGTCATCAGCCGTCTGACAAGAGTAGGTGCCGCTGTCTTTAGATTCAGACGACTTAACGATGAGGACATGTGAGCGACCTTCCTGTTTCATCTCATACTTTGATCCGTCATTCAGTTCTACTCCATCCCTGAACCACTTAACACTACAATTCTCTGACATTACCTCGGTTTTTAAAACAACCTTTTCTGTTGACTCAACCATCACAGTTTCTTTTGTCACAGATGTCTTCTGGAATTTGGTAGAAACATCTGAGGAAAAAATAGGAAATAATCACTTAATTGTGACCATGTTCTGGAGGAAGACAAGTATGTGGATTCAAGGAAGTCCACTAATGTGCTAGAAAATCTTACCTTTCACCTGAATCTTGAAGAGAAGTTTCTCATTTCCAACTTCACAGGTATATTCTCCAGCATCCTTCTTCTCCACATTCTCCAGCACCAGCTGACGGCTCTTGCCCTTTGAATCCATGTGGACAGTCTTACTGGAGCTCAATTGCTTGCCATCCTTGAACCATTTCACCTCAGTCTTAAGGTCAGTAACTTCGCAGCTCAGTGTGGCCTTCTGGGAAGCTGCTACTTTGACTTCCTTCTGATAGGAGTCCTTGTTGGTGAAGGCAGCTTGAATGTCTGGTTGGGCAATGGACAATATCAGAAAACAGTATGCTTTGAGTAAATATATCACTCAAGATTATATACAACAGATACGGCAAAGACTGGATGCTTGAGAATTTAGGAAAACAATGTAAACTGCAAATCAATCCACAAAAAAAGCTAATTACATTGCAGAATTAAACTTGTTTTTGGATCTGTACCACTGAGATGGGCAACAAATTCTTCTACTTGTCATTGTACCACTTTCTTGAAGACACATTAATAAAATCGTGTGGAATATTTTGATCAAATGCATATATTAAACTCTTTGTTTAACCCAACAGACAAACACAAGGACATTTCCATACCTGTCACTTGAATTTTAAAGGCAAGGTTCTCATTTCCAACTTCACAGGTATATTCTCCAGCATCCTTCTTCTCCACATTCTCCAGCACCAGCTGACGGCTCTTGCCCTTTGACTCCATGTGGACGGTCTTACTGGAGCTCAACTGCTTGCCATCCTTGAACCATTTCACCTCAGTCTTGAGGTCAGAAACTTCACAGTTCAGTGTGGCTTTTTGGGAGGCTGAAACCTTCACTTCCTTCTGATAAGAGTCTTTGTTGGTGAATACAGCTTTGAGCTCTAACAAGAAGAGAGTTTACTTAATTCAGAGTTTGCCTATTTACAGAGAAAGTCAACACTAGATTTGCAATTACATTGAATATGACAAGAGACAAGAAATATTTTCATAACAGCTTTTAAATAACCCAAAGAAGACTGTCAAGATGCACAGAACCAAAATTAACAATCCAAAATGGTTTCCATACCTGTCACCTGAATCTTAAATGGCAGCTTTTCATTCCCGACTTCACAGGTATATTCTCCAGCATCCTTTGTCTCCACATTATCCAGCACCAGCTGACGGCTCTTGCCCTTTGACTCCATGTGGACAGTCTTACTGGAGCTCAACTGCTTGCAATCTTTGAACCATTTCACCTCAGTCTTGGGGTCAGAAACCTCACAGCTGAGTGTGGCTTTTTGGGAAGCAGCTACTTTGATTTCCTTCTGGTAGGAGTCCTTGTTGGTGAAGGCAGCTTGAATATCTAGTTGGGCAGGCATATTGGAACATGGATCCAATATTAGAAAACAGTAAATATTTTACTTTAAGTAATAGACATCAAATACTGCAAGGACTGAATGGTTGAGAAATCCAGCAGAGATCAAAAATCATAGCATGCATATTAAGCAAACAAATCCAAATCTCACTGTAGACCATTACTTTTTCAGTAGCATTGAAATAAGCAAGTAATTGCTTTTTAGTTTTAAAATTACCTCTTTTTGAACAGAATAATTGCATCACTAAATCTACAAACACAAGTTGTATCACTTTACTTGAAGGGGTGTGCATAAAACTGACATGACACTTTCATAATCATGACATGACACATGTCATGAATATGAAGGAGGTTTTATGCATGTTTATGACAACTGTCATTAAGTGTAATTCACTCAGTTATGTCATTTTAATGCAAATATGACATTATTTGACCTAACCCTACCCCTACCCTTACCCTAACCATAGCCCATAACAAAGACAAACAAATGTCATCTTTGCATTAAAGATTACATAACTGAACGAATGACACTTAATGACAGTTGTCATAAACATGCATAAAAAACCTTCATATTCATGACATGTGTCATGTCATGATTATGTATGTGTCATGTCATTATTATGAAGGTGTCATGTCAGTCTTATGCACACCCCTTCAAGTAAAGTGTAACCACACAAGTTAATTGTATCTTACTCCAATGGTCTCTTTCACCAAGGACAAACTCTTTTTCTACATGTAAAATTTGCTTTTGTCAAGCTTCACTGATCGATTGTAATTTTGATTTCTTTCATAAAGAAGAAAAATAAAATAGAAACAGAGCCAAGAGACAAACACAAGGATGTTCCCATACCTGTCACCTGAATTTTAAAGGCAAGCTTCTCATTTCCAATTTCACAGGTATATTCTCCAGCATCCTTCTTCTCCACATTCTCCAGCACCAACTGGTGGCTCTTGCCCTTTGACTCCATGTGGACAGTCTTACCGGAGCTCAACTGCTTGCCATACTTGAACCATTTCACCTCAGTCTTGAAGTCAGACACTTCACAGCTCAGGGTGGCTTTTTGGGAAGCATCTACTTTGACTTCCTTCTGATAGGAGTCCTTGTTGGTGAAAGCAGCTTGAATGTCTGGTTGGACAATGGACAATATCAGAAAACGGTATGCTTTGAGTAAATATATCACTCAAGATTATATACAACAGATACGGCAAAGACTGGATACTTGAGAATTTAGGAAAACAATGTAAACTGCAAATCAATCCACAAAAAAGCTAATTACATTGCAGAATGAAACTTGTTTTTGGTTCTGTACCACTGAGATGGGCAACAAATTCTTCTACTTGTCATTGTACCACTTTCTTGAAAACACATTAATAAAATCTTGTGGAATATTTTGATCAAATGCAATGCATATATCAAACTCTTTGTTTAACCCAACAGACAAACACAAGGACATTTCCATACCTGTCACTTGAATTTTAAAGGCAAGGTTCTCATTTCCAACTTCACAGGTATATTCTCCAGCATCCTTCTTCTCCACATTTTCCAGCACCAGCTGATGGCTCTTGCCCTTTGACTCCATGTGGACGGTCTTACTGGAGCTCAACTGCTTGCCATCCTTGAACCATTTCACCTCAGTCTTGAGGTCAGAAACTTCACAGCTCAGTGTGGCTTTCTGGGACGCTGAAACCTTCACTTCCTTCTGATAAGAGTCCTTGTTGGAGAAGGCGGCTTGAATGTCTGGTGCAGAAATCAAGATTTAGGAATATAGTCTCAGAAACTGCATTTAGTTTTATGTAAACTTTGCTTCGCTCATGTTTGATTGAGTCACTAGAACCTCAAAAAACAAGTCAAAACACTGCCATTGTGTTCTTACCTTCCACCCAAATCTTAAAGACCAGCTTTTCATCTCCAACTTCACAGGCATATTCTCCAGCATCCTTCTTCTGCACATTATCCAGCACTAGCTGACGGCTCTTGCCCCTTGACTCCATGTGGACAGTCTTACTGGAGCTCAACTGCTTGCCATCCTTGAACCATTTCACCTCAGTCATGGAGTCAGAAACCTCACAGCTCAGTGTGGCCTTCTGAGAAACTGCTACTCTGACCTCTTTCTGGTAGGAATCCTTGTTGGAGAAGGCAGCTTGAATGTCTGGTACAGAAATCAAGATTTAGGAATACAGTAACAGAAACTGCATTTAGTTTTATATAAACATTGGTTTGGACATGGTTGATTGAATCACTGGGACCTTAAAAAAAGTCAAAACACTGATATGTCGTTCTTACCTTCCACCCGAATCTTAAAGGCCAGCTTATCATTTCCAATTTCACAAGTATATTCTCCAGCATCCTTCTTTTCCACATTCTCCAGCACCAGTTGACGGCTCTTGCCCTTTGACTCCATGTGGACAGTCTTACTGGAAATCAACTGCTTGCCATCCTTGAACCATTTCACCTCAGTCTTGGCATCAGAAACTTCACAGCTCAGTGTGGCTTTTTGGGAGGCTGAAACCTTCACTTCCTTCTGATAAGAGTCCTTGTTGGAGAAAGCAGCACGAGTTTCTAAAAAGGACATTCATTGTTTTAGTGAAACATCAAAAAAGATGCTGTTCAGGACTGCAAAAAGACCTCAAGCATCTCCAAATGGACAAAAACACACTGGCTTAATAATACATGTTTTGTGCAAATTTCAACAACCTCTAAGTGATTGTTTCCCGGAGACTAATCTGGAAATGTCTGTATTCAAGTTTATAATAATGCATTTTGTATTATTTTTTATTAGCTGTAGGAGCATTTAGAGTTTAGCTTCACTGTTCAAAAACCATAAAGTTATGACATTAATTAGGTATTGTGGCATGTCTGATTAATCCTGCTCATTTAAAATTTTAGTTTTTAGACTAATTAGCGCATAGTCTTACCTTTTATCTTGACAAGGAATGTCATTTTGTCCTCTGCCGTCTCACACGAGTAGTGTCCTTCATCGCTCTGCTTGGCACCCCTGATGACCAGCTTCCTTTGTGTCCCCTGAGATATAAAAGTTGTCCTCTTGTCCTCCATTATTTCTATCTGTTCTTTCTTCCACACAACAGCAGTTCCAGGAGAAGCAACCTCACAGCTCAACACCACGTCGCCCACCAGAGCATCACTCTCCTGGGGCTGAGCCCTCGGCTTGTTAACAAACTTAACTGGTTCTTCTGTTAGGGGAAAATGTAAGATTAGATGCCACACCTCTCTGTGATTTTGACATGATTAGGAATAGGAAATACATTATAAAACACACATTAAACGTGGTGTAAGAAACATAGTGACATCCACTGTCCATTTGTATATAATTTGACAGTGAAAAATTCTGACACACAAATGTGATGACCCAAACTCTCCTGGTCTACATTTATTTAGTCAGGAACTGACAGTACCTCTAAGTCTAACAGTCAGGAACATATACATTTTAATGTTGTGTACACATCAAAAATACTCATCACATCCCAAAGTATACTGAATATGATACCTGAAAGTGCATGAGTTGATGTATGTAAACTAACTGTATATATAATTTGTTATATTTAAGGCTTTAAATATAAATATAGAGGCTATAAAAAACAAGACAACTGAAGGTCAGTAACTGAAGAGGAAAGTGGCTTGTTTCACCTTTAAGGGCAAGTTGGACAGACATTTTATCGCCATCACACATGCATTCATAGATGCCCACGTCCTCACGGTCAACATTGTGGACTGTCAGTATTCGTTTGCACTCCACACTTGTGGCTTCATATTTTTTACCCATTCTCAGCTCCTTCCCATTCTTCATCCAAACAACCTAAAGCACAGACAGTACATGTAGTTAACTTTCAAAAACAAACAAACAAAAAAACTACATCCCATCATGCCCCCACACATTTATTATACTGTATATTTGGAATTTGTCCCTTTTGTATGGGCAATGCATCTCAAAGTTGGTCGAACAAGACAGTTTAAACTGGGACAGGAGAAATTATAACAAACTTAAAATACTTAATACTTTTTTTTTTTTTAAATACACCTTTAGTTTATTGAGGATTTCTTTTTTTTTTGACAAAAAAAAAAAGCATGTTGTCACCTGGACACTTGAATCGGACACTTCTGTGTACATCTGAGCAGAGGAGAGCATGCTGAAAGTAAACACCTCCACCTGAGAAGACTTATTGGTGAAACGTGCAGGTGCGACTAGAGAAGATAAATAAAAAAATATCAGGAACGTTGCTGAAGTTATTCTACTTAAGTTTTCCGAAACGGTTTCTTTCTTACCTTTCACACTAAGCGTGGCAACACTCTGAGATCCGCCACCCACAAACTTGACCTGTGCTCCATTCAGTTCCATGGACACCTCCCTGATGACCAGCGTGTGTGTGGTCTTTGAGCGTGTGATCAGATACTCAGATCCACTGCGGATCATTCTGTCATTTATGGTCCAGGAGCTGGAACATACGGCTGAGAGCTCCACAGTGAAGGTTGCTTCTCCACCTACATGTGCACTGCAGTTCACCAGGCCTGTCTTCACTGACGCTGTGGGCTCTGATCAAATACATTTCAATATATTTAATGGAATTCACTGATTTAAAACAGTTTATATTAGTTTATATATGAAGAACATCCACAGCAAAAAAACTATGTTTTTCTCACCAAGGTAAAACGTTCCAGGAACCTCCAAATAGGCACTCTGACCAAAATCATTGACCGCTGAGATACGGAACTGATAGCTTGCCTCTTCTGGAATTTCACTGATGGTGTATTCAGTGCTAAACACAGTTGTACTAGTGACTTTAACCCAGGTTTGGGCTCCCACCTTCCTGCGCTCCACAATATAGCCGGTGATGGGCACAGGCCGTTCACTGTCTGGTGGAGACCAGCAGAGTGTGATCGATGAATCTGTCTTGTTCCGCACCACTGGCTCAGCTGGGGGATCTGGGGGATGTTTCCTTGGTGCTGAGATCAAAGTTTATAATATTGTTAATCAGGTTAAAGAAATGAAATCTCTCTAAATGTCAAAAGCAATTGTGTTGACTGTTGAAACATTATCAAAGAAATGCACAAGTACAGTCACCACAAAGTAGCAGCGGTGTCATTCGATTTGGTACATACAGTATGACATTTACAAATTGTAAGAACATAGGAAACCTCTTGTAAAATCTTGTGGAAAGGTTGTGGTCCGATTTACAAATGCATTCACCTGTGACAGAGAAGCGGGTGGATGTCTTGCAGTCATGGGCGATGAAAGCCACCTCACCCGAGTCCTCTGCAGTACATTCACGAATGGTCAGTGTGTACTGTCTGTTAATGCGGGCGATAATAATTCGGGAGTCCTCTTTCAGCCTCTCCCCATTCCTGGTCCAGTATGCATCATCTACTGGTTTCTCCAGTTCCACACAGAAGATCACGGTATCGCTAACCGGCACCACTGTCCTCCTCGGCAGCTTTTTAGTGATGTTGCCTGAAAGTGCAGAGAAAAACCACATGAAGAATATCTTTTGTGTTGCACCAGGTTATTCATCATTCTGGCCACCCATATTGGAATAGAGCTTATACCCAGCACTGTAAGTTCAGCCACAGTGCGGCTGCCTTCCTTCATCTCACAGATGTACACGGCATCATCATTGGTGGTGACATTGTGAATAGTGAGGCGGCGCAGGGTCCCTTC
Source organism: Sinocyclocheilus anophthalmus (assembly GCA_018155175.1). Classification (NCBI taxonomy): domain Eukaryota; kingdom Metazoa; phylum Chordata; class Actinopteri; order Cypriniformes; family Cyprinidae; genus Sinocyclocheilus; species Sinocyclocheilus anophthalmus. The sequence goes on along the minus strand of JADLZN010002102.1, from coordinate 99,437 downwards.
CACATCCATGCGGTACTTGGCATTTTCCTCCAGATGGGTCTCCTCCATAAACCAGCTGGCCTTTGTGTTCGGCACTGGCACCTCACACTGAAGAGTTGCGGTTTCCTTTTCCTTCACCTCGACATCCTGCAGCTTCTTCTTGAACGGAATCTTTGGCTCTGGCAAGGATACATGTTAGTGAGCATACAGAAGACAATTTCTTTTTAGCTGGCAGTCATGATCTGGCAGTGTCCTACAATTTGGTTTCATATTGATTGGGGCAAATGATAAATACATAGGATGGTTTCACATATAGTATACCTCAGATAAACCTAAGCCAGTTCAGTTAAAGTGAACCAGAAGGGAAACCAGCTGCAAGTGACCTTTGTGGTGTTCACAATACAAGTGGACTTAAACGTGTACCACAAAAGGACCTGCTTGTTTGTGGTTCATTTTGTGGTAGACTTTTAAGTCTTTAGTTTATGTATATTGGGTCCATTTAAGGGGGAAACGCCCTTAAAAAAACAACAGCATATAAGGCAAGAAAAAAGCTGACCATCAAATAAAATAAATGCATTTCTTACATTATATGAGGTTTAATATGTTTGTATCCAGACTGCCTTTGGTTCTACTTTACCAGCTTGAAGTCAATCATTTGAAATCTGAACGTTTACAAAAAAACATCCTTAAATGTCATGAACTTCACACTCCTAATCCCTTTACATGGAAGCCACTGCAATTTGCACTGCAACGTTGGACTCGTATTCGGCAAAGTTTCTGTGACCTTTCTCTTAGGTGCCTGTGGCATGAGAGTCGAGATTAAGACGCAGGAACAAGGTAGCAAAACATAATTGCTACACTTCTGGCTAAAATTAGAACTCTGTATAAATACAGAATGTATACTTCTGTGAAGATCATTATTTTAATGTAGGCTTAGTTAACAAATAATTAGGATATACAGTAGACTAATGCTGCAAACCCTGAAGATGTCACTTGGAAAGTCACCCACATAACAGTGTCAGAAGTGATTTTGCAGCTAGCTATCACAACAACTGTGAACTAATCATCACTAGCAGAAATAGGTGTAATGCTACACCCTCTTTGAACACTTGCAAGCCCTTTTGCTAAGCAGAGACTGAACTGAAAGGCAAAGATGACTGTCATTAGTTGATACAATTTTAATTTAAAGGTTGGTGATTTATTAGGGCCAACCGAATTTTAACATGGTCATTATTGTGCTGACTTTCGTATTAGTCTTATCTGCCAGTCTCAATAAAATGTATGATATTCTCTGACTGATACATGATTTTGTAAACCACTGTACTTGTGTAGTTCTAATAGTAAACTTTCTTTATGATTTCACAAAGGGGGGTTTTACATCTGGCCACCTTTGCTTACTGATTGGCTTATCATTTGGAAAAGACCAAGTGTAAAGCAGCAATCCAAAAACTCAAACCACCTCAGGAGGAGACATACACAAGACATGACTCAGCTAAGTATAAATGGATCTGGTTGTTCAAGCCACAAATGAAAACTCCCAAAAAGGATTACTCTATGTAAATTTGCAAGCTTCAAAAATTATATGGGGTTAAAGTAAACATTAAAGTTTAAAACATTAAAATGTTTCTGCCCCACATTAGAAATAATATCTGCTTTGATCCGAATGTAACCTGAATGTACATACTCATTCTGAGAGCAAATGGATCAATTAGGATGAATAAAGTGGCCAAGAATAAATACCTGCAGACATTATTCTTACCTTTGACAATCACTAGCACAGCGCTATAGGTTTGTCCAGCCAAGTTGGATGCATTGCAGGTGTACAGCCCATTATCACTTTGTTTGCAGTAGAGCACCTTGAGGATGAAATTCTCCGTCTGGTCTTCATACATAACATGTCTGCGGCCCTCACTGATATTCACCCCATCCTTCCTCCAGATGATCTGAGGTTTGGGATGGCCTGTGACGAAACAGCTAAGCTTTGCATGTTTACCCTCGGTCACCATACAGGTGCGGGTGAACACACCTTTGGGCAACATGCTGGTTAAGGCCGAAACCCTCTGCTCCTGATCACAGGCGAGTCCCAAGCTTCCAAGTTCCTTTGTGATCATGGAAGATGAAGCTGTATGCGTGGTTGAGGAACTTTCCATGGTGCGGTATAAGGAGATGTCCTTCCGCATTTCTTCTTTACGCTCGCATTGTTCTTTTTTTTTTTCTTCTTTTTTTTTATTTTTTTTTTTTGAGGGCGGGATGTGCTCTTGTCGGCATTCAGGAGACGAGTATCTTGAAGGTCGACCACCAGAGCAGCAGCGGTCTGAGCACGGCCAATGGAGTTCTGTGCACGGCAGGTGTAGGTACCACTGTCCAAGCTCCGAACACCCTGGATCCTCAAGGAGCTGGATTCATTTTCTGAGGTTATCTTGATGCGGTTGGTCTCACCCAGGTAGCGACCATCCTTTTCCCAGTCAAAGTTGGGTGCTGGATGGACTGCCACCCGACAATAGAAGGTAACATCACCCCCTACACCCACACGGGAGGAGACAGGCTTTACTGTAAACACTGGGGCCCGATCAATCACAGTTTCCGGCAGTCCCACCTTCAGGGTCACAGCTGCATATGCCTCTCCGACATTGTTCTTGGCACGACACATGTACTGACCGCTGTCTTCTAGAGTTAGATCGTAGATGGTAAGTCGGTAAACATCACCATCTTCTACTGTTTTGAAACGTCCACCTGCAGAAAGAAGCATCTTATCTTTCTCCCAGGTGACTACAGGAACAGGGGTTCCCACAATAGTGCAGCTGAGGGAGGCATCTCGTCCCACGCACAGCGAGAAGGCCTTGGGTCGAGTTAGGAAGCGTGGAGCCCCGCCAAATAGATTTTGATCCATTCCTGCTTTCTGTAGAGATGAAACAACACACTTTAATAAAAGTTAAAGTTGTGGTCAACGCATAGAGGAGAAACATAAGAACTCGAGATTTTATCAAAGTTTTACGTATTTGCACCGTCACCATTAAATCTTGCAACTAATCTCAAGGACGTTTATGAAAAGCTGCTTTTCAAATTAGCATACTGTAAGTCAGTCTGAATAAAGTGGGTCTGCTAATGACAAATAACCATGTCAAGAAGATCCTTAAATAGACATTTTGAGAAATGAGAGATGCCTACTTTTAGAGATGCCCACTCAAACCTCTCCAGTGTCCCACAACAAATTTGTGATTATGCTACTTGGTTGAAAGAGGCAAGTGTATAAACAAAGCATTAAAACAAATTTGCCTTATTTGGGAATTCATATTTTTCTGTGTATTTATCATAATGGCACTACACAACCTGAAATGATATAAAAAAAATCAGGAACAATATCTTTGTAGAGCAGGACAAGCCATTTATATCTTTGGTCCATTTTCCCAAAAGAGAACGACTGTGAATGTAAAGGGACTAAAAGTTATTGTCATTGTTAAGGAGTTCACTAGTATTTAGATGACATCAGAGCAAATGGACTATAAACCACAAAACATGGGTGGTCAAAATGAACATTGTCCACTTTTGACAGATGTTTACACAGAATGAACAATGTAAAAGAGCCTCGGAAGCCCTGTATGAAGAGGTCATCAACTTGCATCTACTGTCTCCAACAGAACAGTGGCTGATCTAGTGAAATCTCGCCACAGAAAGTCGGTTTTACTGATGAGGTGGAATTTCAGTATAGCAAAGTTAAACAAAGGGATGTTGGTCTTTGAAAAGCATGACATTGGCCATCTCTAACACCTCACTACCCTGAGCTGCCAGTCCCAAAAATAACCTCAGCTGTCGGGCTCCGTCTGCACTATGTCCATTTGTAGAAGAATGTAGAAGAGATCTGACCTGACTCTGCACGATAATACAGCCGCTTGTCAATGGCATTTTTTTCTCTAAACTTACAAATTTCGTTTCAAAGAGCAACAGACGTTTTCACCTGTGTGGATCTCTCCTTGCAAAAATAAATAAATAAATAAATAGAAATAAATCGTTTTCGTAATTAAAAACAACTGAACAACAATTTAATAAATAAACGTAGCCTAATCAATTCAGCCTTGTTGAATTTGCGACATATATCTAATAAAATAACATCGAAACATTGAAAAATCGAGAGAATTAAGGCTTCCCTCAGAATCAGATATTAAAAGTTTCACCTTTCAATATTTTATAACGATAAAAAAAAATCGCCTCTTACCTTTTCCCCCTTAAGCTTAAGCTACTTATATAAGCCGGTGCAGATGTTCATAAATATCCGATGTTGGCATGTGAAAATATCCTCGTCAAAACAGGTAAATTCCGTGAACTGTAGAGGTGGAGGACAGTGTGTTTTATCCCCCAGTGTCTTTGCTTTCTGTGTGACGCTCCCGTATCGGTCCAACCTCCCGTTGAAAATAGATCCGTCACTTGCCGGAGCAAATGTCGGACCGAGGTGAAGTGACTCTTATTGTTGAACAGCCACAGTATGGCAAACCGTTTTAACAGTTTAGGCACTTTCTCCAAAGCTGTTGAAGTTTCTACACAGCTATTGTTTTATTTACTTATTGCAGTAACAAATGGCACGTTATTTTTATTACATTCTATGCGGACTCAAGCGTATCAATTGCAGAAATAATTAAAACGCCCCCATGACATGTAGCGGCTTTGCGCTTCGGGCGTCCCGAGTTCGAGTCCCCGCTCTTGGACCTTTCCAGTGTTGCCAACTAATTTTCAGAGAAAGTTGCTAAAGGAAGGACGATTTGTTGCTAAATGATGTTGTGATGTCATTGCCTAATCACGACGCAAAATTGTCACATCATGAAATCTCAGCAAAAAATATATTTTATATATGTTAATTTAGATTTGTTTGTAAAATAGTATGCATGATATAAGATTAAAATATAAGTAACTGTCTTTTAAATACATTGAATTATTGAACGAATACTTACACATTTTTGAAGGATTACAATTTAAGTTTTTTAGTAGCTAGTAAACTAGATAATCTACCATTCTCACCAATTATGCTTTAAGCAGCCCTGTATTAGTAGTTAGTTTGTATGCTACACTCTAAGAAAAGTCTGTAAAAAATAAGGCACAATCTACTATGTTAATATGAAGGAATTTTCTGTATTGATTTTTTTACCTGCATTTTAAATTACACATTGTGTTTTTGGGTTACAGGGTTACAATGGATGATAGTGTACTAACTGATCAACAATCGCAACAAGCTACTAACAAAATGTATCATAAATGAACAATTATTAAATTATCAAATTATTCAATTATTATTAAATTGAACAATTGCAAATATCAACTAACTCAATTCTCGTGATGTGTGTACTGCTGTGGTTCCTCGTTTTGTGTTAATTTGCGATGCGATAAAATGTGCTGCCTTTTATAAAGTTGAGTCCTTTTTTTTTTTTTTTTTTTTCATCCCAAAGTTGCCCTAAAAGTGCCAAATTAATTTTTGTAATTGCATAAATTTGTTGCTCGGCTGCTTTTGAGTAAAGAAAAAGTTGTTAGGGTAGGTCTGAAAAAGTTGTAAATTTAGCACAAATGCCTAAGTTGGACAACACTAGGACCTTTCCCATCCCACCCATTCGCCTTGTCACTATCGTAAATAAAAGGCATCAAAATGCAAAAAATAAATCTTTAAAAAAAAAAAAGATGATTTTAAATAATTACGATTATGATAAGTATCGACAAATCAAGTGTATTGATATAGGCCCTATTGCCTATTAATCACGTTTTTTTTTTTTTGGAAAATTAAGTTCATAAACATAGCTGCTATGCTGTTAATACAGTGTTCATTAATACTGACTGATTTATTTCTCAAGGTTTGCTGGCCACATTTTACCAAATGATTAACATTCTTTTCCTTTGATGAACTTTATATTTAAGGGACATAAGTATCGCCCTTTTTATTTCTCCCTTTACGGCCTTGTTTCACCTTCTGATTTCAGTTATTTTTATAGCCATTCTTTATCTAGGTCGTCATGTAAGTTGTGATTTTAGCATGTACGTGTGTTTGGAACTCAGCTGTTATTTTTTTTAGGATAATTATGATAAACTACTGTCGTTTGATTTGTATTAGTTACAGTTGTAGTAATGTTGTAATTTTATTATGTCTATATAAGCTTTTTATTCAGTTTTACTTGTATTTATTTTGAGTTATTTCAGTACTTCAACATACAAAATAGAAATGAAATAATAATATATATTTATATACAGTGGGTACGTAAAGTATTCAGTCCCCCTTAAATTTTTCTCTCTTTGTTTTATTGCAGCCATTTGCTAAAAACATTTAAGTTCATTTTTTTTCCTCATTAATGTACACACAGCAACACATATTGACAGAAAAACACAGAATTTTGACATTTTGCCAGATTTATTAAAAAAGAAAAACTGAAATAAAAAAAATTCAGACCCTTTGCTCAGTATTTAGAATAAGCACCCTTTTGATCTAATACAGCCAATAGTCTTTTTGGGAAAGATGCAACAAGTTTTCACACCTTGATTTGGGGATCCTCTGCCATTCCTCCTTGCCATTACAGCATCCTCTTCCAGTTCCTGTCAGTGGCATGCCCGTAAACGTTGGTGGACAGCCATTTTTAGGTCTCTCCAGAGAAGCTCAATTGGTTTTAAGTCAGGGCTCTGGCTGGGCCATTCCAGAACAGTCACAGAGCTGTTGTGAAGCCACTCCTTCGCTATTTTAGCTGTGTGCTTAGGGTCATTGTCTTGTTGGAAGGTAAACCTTCGGCCCTGTCTGAGGTCCTGAGCACTCTGGAGAGGGTTTTCGTCCAGGATATCTCTGTACTTGGCTGCATTCATCTTTCCTTCGATTGCAACCAGTCGTACTGTCCCTGCAGCTGAAAAACACCCCCACTGCATGATGCTGCCACCTCCATGCTTCACTTTTGGGACTGTATTGTACAGGTGATGAGAATTGCCTGGTTTTCTCCACACATACCGCTAGAATTAAGGCCAAAAAGTTATATCTTGGTCACATCAGACCAGAGAATCTTATTTCTCAACATCTTGGAGTCCTTCAGGTGTTGTTTTATTTTAGCCGTGACACTGATTTTCTTTTTTTTTGGGGAGAGGCTTCCGTCGGGCTACTCTGCCATAAAGCCCCGACTGGTGTAGGGCTGCAGTGATGGTTGACTTTCTCCAACTTTCTCCCATCTCCCGACTGCCAGCTCTAGGAGCTCAGCCACGCTGACTGATATTTGGCGTTCTTCTTTACCTCTCTCACCAAGTTTCTTCTCCCCCGATAGCTCAGTTTGGTCGGACGGCCAGCTCTAGTAAGGGTTCTTGTCGTCCCAAACGTCTTCCATTTAAGATTATGGAGGCCACTGTGCTCTTAGAAACCTTAAGTGCAGAGCAGAATTTTTTTTGTAACCTTGGCCAGATATGTGCCTTGCCACAATTCTGTCTCTGCGCTCTTCAGGCAGTTCCTTTGACATCATGATTCTCATTTGTTTTTTTTTTTTTTTTTTTTTTTTTTTTTTTTTTTTTTTACTCTGATCATGCCACTGTGAGCGTGCAAGAGTCTCTTATATAGACAGGTGTGTGGCTTTTCTAATCAAGTCCAGTCAGTATAATCAAACATAGCTGGACTCAAATGAAGGTGTAGAATCTCAAGGATGATCAGAAGAAATGACAGCACCTGAGTTAAATATATGAGTGTTACAGCAAAGGGTCTGAATATTTAGGACCATCTGATATTTCAGTTTTTCTTTTTAATAAATCTGCAAAAATGTCAACAATTCTGCTTTTTTCTGTCAATATGGGGTGCTGTCAGTGTACATTAATGAGGAAAAAAAGTTAACAAATGATTTTAGCAAATGGCTACAATATAACAAATAGTGAAAAATTTAAGGCGGTCTGAATACTTTCCGTACCCACTGTATATGTACATGTATATGTATATGTGTGCGGCTGTACATACACATATGTAGTTGTTTTTTTGGTGTTTGGTTTAGTGTTATGTTTGAATCATTATTATACTCATATTTTTTGTTCTTTTAATATTTTGAATTTTTTTAGCTAATTTTTTTTTTTTTTAAATGTTTAGTTTTAAAATGTTGTTGTATGCATTTGTCATTTTTATTTAATTTATTTTATTTTCTTAAATGTGTGTGACCTGGTTGCTGTGTGTGTATACAGTATATATATAGTATTTATAGAGTTTTAGCATTTAGTTTTAATTACTTTTTCTTATTTGTAAGTCGCCTTGGATAAAAGCGTCTGCTAAATGACTAAAAGTAAAGTAAGGTATATTTATACAATCCTGCAAAATTACAGTGTCGATTTAAGCAGTTGGTTTAAATTTTAAAATTCAATTCACCTCAATACAGAAAAAAAAATATTTGAATACTTATTCATCTGAACCCTCTCACAAACCCTTGTGATGGTTTAGTTATTCCTCTACTGATTGTCTCATATTTTCCTGAATGACTAGCGGGTCTTTCCCGTTATCTGTTCCAGCGTGCCTATATATTGATTGACAGCAGCAGATCTGCCAGGCTCACATTTAAAACTGCCTGAAACTCAAGCAGTGGGATCAGTCGAGCTCTTTGGTGAGAGGGTTCATTTTGAGCTCAGCTCTATGCTGCTTTAGGTTGCAAATGTGCCACTTTCACAATCCTGCCTGGTTTTACTGTAAGACAAGTGCTTGCACTGCAATGCTTAAAATATAAATGTCTGGTTATGCAAATTATCCATGATTTCTTCTAAGTACTAGTTCTGTTTAAACTCTACCTACTATAAGTGTTCCCTGCATGGCAACAGATAAACTGATAACACTTTGAGATACATAGAGTTCACTGTGGCCAGAGGTAGTATGTATGCCATATATATACAGAATACTATAAATACAAAATGCAGAACAGATCAAGTTGTTTCTAAACAAAGTGAGAAACTTGGCTAATATTAACTTGGAGCTAAATATACTGAATTCTAGCAATGAGATATAGTGGGACGTGGAGCAGTAAAAAAAAAATTCTTATCGTCTACTGTACTTCCTCCAGACCTTCCACACCTTTCCTGATAGATGTGATAAATACTTTTGTCTTCTTTTTCTCAAATACATTTAAAATAATGCATTTGAGAAAAACTATTAATTCAGAAGTATTTTAGCCCAAATTCATTAATAGAGTATGTATTAGGTATAGAGAGTGAGTTATTTTAATTCTGAGCTTAATTAAACTAAATTGTGATTTAGCTCTGTGGCTGGAAAATGTTGGCCCTCTACTGGTCAGGCAGAGAAAGTACACAAAAATATATATTTTTTCCCTCCAGAATAATATAAATAAATGCAGCCAAACATATTAATAGTTTAATACATTAATAGTTTAATATCAGTCATGTTAATAAAATATATATTTGAATTACATTCTATAGGCACTTTATCTAAAACGATTCTTGAAATACTCTTTAAATGTCCTTCATTACAAAAATCCCTTTTTTTCTAAATCCATTTGGCAAGAAACAACCAATAAATGTCGAATGAAGCAGCATATACTTGCATAACAAAAAACCTTATATATTGCTATACGAAAAGTAAAGTGAGACAAACAGTAGCAAAAAGACTTGCATTAGTGTATCAGGAACTTCAGTAGACTGTACACTGTCAAGTAAACAAGATTTCTAGAGTCTCAAGCATGAATGCCCCCATAACCACAAAACGGACCAATATTTTCTCTTTCTAATGGGTAAGTTTGAAGGTTCACGCCTCTTTGAGTTTGGTGAGCTCCCATTGGCCACCTCCACACAGTCGCAGCATGATATCATGATGCTGTTTAAAGAGCACAAATAAAGAATTCTAAGTACAGGCCATACAAAAGTTTACAATAATGTTTGCCATGTTGTGTTAGTGAATGTGTAAAGGTCATAGATCATCACCTTTTTCAGAGTGCTAGGTGACCCAGACTGATGAGGGTCATTCCCAGCTGTTTACAGGCCTTATAGAGCTGACCCTCAGCCTCCTCAGTCAGAGCGCTAGTGGCTTCATCCAGTACTGAAACAAACTGCATGTCTTACTCATGAATGGGATCATCTGGCTGATTATAGTAATTAAAACTACAGGAAGTTTGATGAGACTATGCAGGAACTGACCTGCATATTTGGGCCAAATCTAGCAAAACAAAGCCTCTGCATTTCTCCTGGCGATAAAACATCATCCCTGTGAAAAACGAGGGCATTCCATTTTTGTATGTTCTTAAAAAAATCTAAATTTTTATCTCTAGATATTAATACTCATTTTTCACCAGTTCCAGTCTACTTTTGTATCCAGTCCTCCAATTCTGGTCAGTAGATTCGACTAACATACAAAATACACAAAGACATGCTACTTACAAAACAAAACAGGAAAATATAAAGAGGAAAGCGTATTGAACTCAAAACATCCTTAGTGACCATATTATAAAATAATAATAAGACATTACAGTATCAGTTAAGTCTTACCAATCCAACAAGTTCCAGGTATTTTAGTATTCGTTCATCATCTATAGAGCCTAAAAGAAGAATTTATATTGGTTAAAAGTATGAAATGTCATCATAATCTATATTTACACCACCAGAAGTGTGTCACTTAATTGGCACAACAATGTTTTCAAGATCTTGACAATTTTGCACTGCCAAAAAAGTCAGGTTTATTGTTATAACACATTTCATACACAGTTGTAATTCAAAAGTACATTATATTTCGAGACTATATTAAGCAATTATTTAAATAAGGCATATCATTAAGTTAAAGATTTTTTTTTTTATTAGGTTTATCGGGTACCTGAGGAGCGATTATATAGACATTTAATGGATAGATAACCTAAAAGAAAAGCCAATCAAAATTAGTGGATATTAAATAATAAGTACAGCAAATATATAATAATAAATCTGATTTAAAAAAACATATAATATATAATATATATAATATATATATATATATATATATATATATATATATATATATATATATATCATAAATATTATTTTGTCACAATAATAACAAACTACGTTTAGTATATGTAGAGTTGTGCATAATAATGACAACAAATGGTTTTCTCGTTCTACTCACCTGACCTCTTGAAGAGTCCGCCCTCAGTAAGCATATGCTTTCTGTGGACAGGAAAAGCACACCCCTCGCGTCCACAAACATGTGTACGTCATTTCCACAGAAACTGGAGACACCAGAAAAAAAAGTATGATCACACAATTCTATTAACTGAAACATCTGTATCTGATCCTTTATATTCTGATGCAATTTCTGTCATGTACCGCCCTGATCTGGTCCAACAGGACGTGAGACATAAGCAGCACCGGAGGATCTTACCCGTTCAGGGTTTCCCACACAAGCATGTGCCGGTCATTGACTGATCTTTAGGAGTCAGAATCCTTCACCAGCAGCTCCAATGAGACGGGAAGTGATTATAGGAGAGACAGTCCAGCATCAACGCTGAGGTCCGCGGGACACTTTGAAGCTCCCAACACTGATAGAGAATTATATTATTCGTTTACAAATATCACCACATAAAAAACCTAATTCTGAAAATAATAAACCAAAACTATATAGTATATCTTGTGCCACAGTCCTGTGCATTCAGCGACTACCTCTACAGCGTGCGCACTCTTAGATCTGTATTAGATCTTAGGTTCGAGTCCTTGAACTACTGTCGCCAACCAATATTGTTGTTTCCTTCCTTGGGATACTTGCATCTAAAATTACTTATCAGATTAGTTTTAAATGACCTGTTAGCCGTCTCTTTGAAACACGTGCGATGCTACCGATCCTGGTACACATGTTTACTTGCCAATATCTGCCGATTCACTACCCGCAGTTCATCCAATTCTAGGAACTAATAAGCAAAGAGAAAGCAGAACGAATGTTTTAGAATAACCAGCATGAACAATCATAATAACAACGATTGACCACAATAAAACTGTGACCCTGGACCACAAATCCAACCAAGGGTCATTTTTTTTGAAATTGAGATTCATACATAATATGTAAGCTGAATAAATAAGCTTTCCATTGCATGGATGCCCAGGCTTTAGCTTACGGAAGGACAATTTGCGCGAGATACAAACTATTGATAAATATGCCGAATCTGCGCGGGTAATAAAAAAATCTAAATATTGAGAACATTTGTCCAAATTAAGTTCTTAGCAAGGCATATTACTAATCAAAAATTAAGTTAATAAATTTAGGAAATTACAAAATATCTTCATGGAACATGAACTTTACTTAATATCCTAATGATTTTTGGCATAAAAGAAAAATCAATAATTTTGACCCATACAATGTTTTTTTTGGCTATTAATACAAATATAACCCAGCGACTTAAGACTTGTTTTGTGGTCCAGGGTCACATATACAGATGATATGTCATCCAGCTGCGTTGCTTATCTTAGAATAAACCCCGACAGGGTGATCAGGATCAGGGATCAGGGTTTATTCTGAGATAACAACCGGCTGGATGTACATTATCCCACTTATTACAAGGAACTATAACGAGATTTTGTTTATCTCCCAGATATGTTGAAATTATGCTGAGTCCTTCTCATTGTAACATGCGGTGGTTAAGTGTTTTCAGTCACAAGATGGTACCAGACAGTCAACGATAGTGGAGTGACTCGTTAAGCATATAAGTAGTACCGGTCAAGATAACTCGTAGTACCCGGATGAGCGGTGTGTTATTCAATTTGGCGGTTGTTATGTGGGAATAACATACCGCTGGATGTTATTAAAAGCACTTATTACACGGAGCCGTGTAATAAGTGCTTTTAAGCAGTCTTAGTGCATCTCACAGGTGCGTGTATCCAGCGACATCAGACACTGTGGTTGAGAGATCTATGAGCTGCGTGAAGCAGTTTATCAGATAGATGCAGACATAAGCATTCTGAAAGAGACATGTGATTAACATCTTATTGTGTACAACAGAGGCTCACTCAGAGCAGAAACACTTGTGTTTGTCTTAAAGCCCACCACATTAAATACAGTTTGAAGTGACTCACCTTACTGACAAGAACACTCAGTTCTCCAGGTGTCAGGCCGTCGTACTCTCCAGCAAAGATGGGGATCGCGATCACTATATAGCTGAGGATACTGCCCAGGTAGTCAAAGGTGTTTACTCCAACTGAAATGAAAAGAAGCAAAACAATAAGCATTTGTAGTGAACAGAACAGAGGGACTTTATTATTTCATACTAAGGTTGATAAAGCAGCTTAATGCCTGCAAAATGACACATTTAAAGTCAAATCACAAAGTCACCATGAAATCAAAATTGACAATTCTTATTTATGAAATACTGCAGTGGTTTTTTTTCTTGTTCGAGAGGCTGTTTCACTCAGATATGCATCATAATAGGAAAGAAAAGACGATTGCAACTTGTTTCATGCCAACTTTAGGTGCATGAAATGAGCTTTCTCTTCTGCCACTGTATATTTTCAGTAACAGCAGTAAGGAATACTGCACATTTTATTTCACTAAAATGTTATATATACAATCTTCTGAATGCCAATTTAATTCAGGAGTCCTTACTGTAAAGCCAGAGCTCTTTGTTCATCAAGCTTCTCTGAGTGGATAAGAGCATCTGCAGCCTCCGGTCAGTCCGCATGTGTTCCACTTTACCTGCCCTGAAGAAAAACAACAAATTATCTCTTGCTCTGTGATTAGATAAAAACTCAAAATGCATACTAACCTGTAGAAAGCGGCAGATTCGGCGTTCACTCTAATTTGCATGTGTTTAAACATGGAAGAACAGCTTTTTTTTTTTTTGTTTGGTTTTTTTTTTTTGTTTTTTGAAAGCAAAAGAGAACTGCTGAAATAGAGCTGCAATCATCCAGAGAATAAAATCTGATCCACCAAAAATCCATAAGCATGTGATGTTTGCTTCAGAATCTCTGAATGTAATTGTGTCATTTTGTATAGGTCTACCTAAAATCTCCCTCCAACTTTTCTTGCTCAACCAGCATGGACACGATGGGTCCTATCAAGATCTTGTTGATGATGGTTCCAGCCACAAAGTAGCCGAAGATGCTAACAAATCCAATCCAGCCAGCACTGCAGCACCAAAAAGGTAAGAAAAACTCAAATAAGATAAGTTATCCTACCAAATCTTTCAGTGCAAAACTAGATGGACAAAAAGATGCAAGAATATTTCACTGGCATTAAAGGGGTCATATGACGCTGCTAAAAAGAACAGTATTTGGCGTATTTGGTGTAATGAAATGTGTTTATGCGGTTTAAAGTAAAAAACACATTATTTTCCACATACTGTACATTATTGCTTCTTGTTACAGGGCTGACGAGACGTGAGACGTGCGGATCCATTCGCAAAGCTTTTGTGGAGAAGACAGAGACATGGTCATGAAGCAGGCAGGGTCAAACTGAGGCAGACAGGTATATGGCGGGCAAAACACAAGAATAATCCTAGGGCTAGCGTGGGTCGATGAACTGCAGACAGAATCAGAAGGGGCAAGACTAGGGGAGAAATCCAGGAAACCAGGCGAAGATCAGAAACCGAGAACGAGGCTAAGGCTAAGGCTAAGGCTGAGGAAATGACTGAGGGCTCTGTAGTGTAGCTATCGCTAGGGGAGCGATAAACGCTAAACAATACTCGAGATCAACATCAAGGAAACAGACAAGGCAAGGCAAAACTAGGCTAGGGCTAGGGCTAGGGCTAGGGCTAGGGCTAGGGCTAGGGCTGGGCTAGGGCTAGGGAATGACTAAGGGCTCTGTAGTGTAGCTATCACTAGGGGAGTGATAAATGCTGAAACAATACTCGGCAGAGGGAAGGGATCAGAGGGAGTGTTAAATAGTGAGTGAGTGATAAGAAACAGCTGGGGCCCCAATCAGTATGTAAACAGCTGTGGCAATCCGTGATGGCGTTGCAATACGTCAATGCTGATGGGAAATGTTAGTCCGGGGGATGTGCCAAAGTGTGTAGTGCAAAAGAGTCAATGAAATGGAGTTCATGGGAACCGGATGTCGTGACACTTCTTCTCTATGCCCCGCTTTTCTGAAACGCAGTGATTTTTACAAAGCTCATTGTTCTGAAAAACTAGGTGTGCTCTGATTGGCCAGCTATCCAGTGCGTTAGGATGGGCGAATACCTCAAGCGTGTGATGGAACTGTTACGCCCCTACCATACTGTGATGATGCCCTGTCAGGCCGGAGCGATGATTCAAAAACATGAAAACCCATTATAAACGAGGCATTCATTGCATCCAGTGGGGACATAATTATGGATTAATTAAACATAAAACCATGTCTGCATTTGTGATCGGAGAACAAAAAACAAGCGCTACTCCACACTGCTCAAAACTCACGTTTGAATATATAAAATATAAAAATTCTTTAAATATAAAAAACGTACTTACAGTGTGTGAGTCAGAACAGTCGGCATTTTAGTCTACTCTACCAGGATCAAGAAACAAGTCCTCCATAAAATGTGCTGCACACATCTGAATATTTGGGTTGAAGTGTTCTGGAACAGTGTTGTAAATACAACTTAACCACTGATTTCTAGTCGTGTCCATTTTTGGAAGGCCAAACAAAGTAGTTTCACTTTCACAACGAAACAGCATCAGACACCGCGGAGACAGCCTAGAGTGAGCGGAGGCCGGGGGCTAATGTGAGGAACGGCGGGAGGGTTAGAGTGAGCAGAGGCGGGTGGGCTTGAGAACGGCACAGCCGGCGGATTCGACAAAGGAGCGTCCGGAAGGACATGTGATGACTCCGGGCTGGACTTCGCTTCGTCCACGTTGAAAGCCGATCCGGCAATCCACAGCAAGAAGTTGTAGTATTTCCTCAGCGACCAGCACAGATCAGCTCCAGCTGACGAAGCAGCATATCGGCCTCTTTTGGAAGGCCAAACAAAGTAGTTTCGCTTTCACAACAAAACACACAGCGCCTTCACGACATGGCAGCGGCGGAAACAACAAAACTACAGCAAAGATAAAAGTTACGCCTTCTTTCTTTGCGTGAACATTTGGGCGGCGTTATGCAAATCTTCCCACATAGCGACGTAGACATGTGGGGGCGTGTTAGAACGAGCCGTTTTAGGTAGGTGTGGCTGACTCTTAACTTTTATAAAGAATATCTCTTTGGATTTGAGACTTTAGTCTTTGCAACTTTACAGATCTTCTTTATGCACCAAGAGCTTGTAACACTCCAAAGAGAAAGTAAAAATTTTAATTGCATCATATGACCCCTTTAATTGCATAGAATGATTCCTATGTTTAGATTCTGTGATTACAAACACAAATAAACACACTCAACATCCCTCTGACCTGTTGAAGCACTGATAGGTGTAGTAGGTCACGGTGAACGGCGAAATGAGAAGTCGACTCGCCATAGTGCTCATCTGTTTACATAACCTCTCTACGTCCTGACTGATGCGCTGGTCTCTGGATGTGACACAAACACAAAACAAACCATTAACAGAGTAGATTTAATCTTCTTAAGTAATGAAATGCAACTACATACTGTAAATGAATGTTGTGTGAATACATTACGGGTTGTCGATGTCTTTGCACAGTACGTTGAGGGTGTAGTAAACACGTCCCTTGAAGTATGTGTTATGGAGTTCTTCAGTCAAACACTTTCTCCAGCTGACATACAGCAGACTGGAGATGTACTGGTCCAGACTCTTAAACTGAGGAACAGATTTATTGTGGAATAGTGATTTATGATGAGTATTTAGCTGACACATTTATACAAAGCTACATATAGTATCTATAAGTGTAGTACATCCCTTCTAGCTCTGTTATGTTGCTGATCAATTTAAAGGATAGTCACCCAAAAAATTAAAATTTGATGTTTATCTGCTTACCCCCAGGGTATCCAAGATGTAGGTGACTTTGTTTCTTCAGTAAAACACAAACAGAGATTTTTAACTCCAGCCGTTGCAGTCTATCAGTCGTATAATGCATGGCAATGGTAACAAAATCTATGAGAGTAAAAAAAACATGCACAGACAAATCCAAATTAAACACTGCGGCTCGTGACGACACATTGATGTCCTAAGACACGAAACGATCGGTTTGAGCCAGAAACCAAACAGAAAGAAACCGAACAGATTATATCATATTTTACCTCTAAGACACCACTATGTCCAACTGTCTTTGGGCATGTGCACGGCTTCCGGTGCGTGAGGTGTGTACGCGCTCTGGCGTAGTTTACGTTAATGGGTGTGTTGATATCCAGCCGAAGAGCAATCAACCATAACTTCAGGCGAGCAGGCTCAGAAGTTGGAAATACGTGGAAAGTCACCACTCCCGAACGAGTTTGCGCGAGAGAAAGTAATCTTTTAGTTTTAAGTCGGTTTGAACAATCCGGATAAGCGCAAGTAAGTACCATTTTGATTAGCCATCGTTCCTACAATGTTTGTGCACTGTGTAAACAATGAGTGACGTATATATGCGCGAGAGATCACTTCCGGCGCTTGTGTAAACTATGCCAGAGCGCGTACACACCTCACACACCGGATACCGTGCGCGCGCCCAAAGACAGTTGGACATAGTGGTGTATTAGAGGTAAAATATGATATAAATTTCTGGCACAAACCGATCGTTTCGTGTCTTAGGACAGCAATGTGTCGTCACGAGCCGCAGGGTTTAAATTTGGATTTGTCTGTGCATGTTTTTTTTTAGTCTCATAGATTTTGTTACCATTGCCATGCATTATACGACTGATAGACTGCAACGCTTGGAGTTAAAAATCATCATATGTGTTCTACTGAAGAAACAACATCTTGGATGCTCTGGGGGTAAGCAGATAAACATCACATTTTCATTTTTGGGTGAACTATTCCTTTAACCCATTTCAAATGTTCAGTTGTCGTAAATACTGGTTACCCTATGGAATGTGATTACAAAATTTCGATGGTTGTAAGTCAATTAGATTTTTTATTCTTTTGACCTCCACTATAAAAATTGTACCCATATTTTTATCATAATAGAGTAGCTAAGTACAGTGAGTAGTTAGCAGTTGCTGTTACCAAAAGCGACTTGCAGAAAACTATATAAATAACAGACC
Organism: Sinocyclocheilus anophthalmus; assembly: GCA_018155175.1. NCBI lineage: Eukaryota > Metazoa > Chordata > Actinopteri > Cypriniformes > Cyprinidae > Sinocyclocheilus > Sinocyclocheilus anophthalmus. The sequence continues at coordinate 81,424 of JADLZN010002102.1, read as the reverse complement.
AAACTCACCATTGAATTAATCAGAATGAGCATAACCACAAACAGCACCAGCTTTTTGAACTCCCCATAGTTCTTCTCAGACAGAACCTCGTAGAACTGACTCGGAATAAGACCCACTTGATAAATCAAGCTGAACTGAAAAAGAAGAAAAATATGAAACCAGCACAGATAGAAGACAAAACAAGCTGTTATAGCTCAGTCCAGATGTTCAAAGTTTAAAGGGGTCATATGATGCTCGCTAAAAAGAAAAATTATTTTGGTGTATTGGCTGTAATGAAATGTGTTTATGCGGTTTAAGGTTAAAACATAACACAAACATAAGGTTTTCCACATACTGTATATTATTGTTTCTCCTCTATGCCCCGCCTTTCTGAAACACGTCGATTTTTACAAAGCTCATCGGTCTGAAAAAGCGAGGTGTGCTGTGATTGGCCAGCTATCCAGTGCATTGTGATTGGCCGAATTCCTCAAGCGTGTGACGGAAATGTTACGCCCCTCACCATACTGTGATGCCTGCGGCAACCACATGCGATGACCCCGGGCTGGACTCCGCTTCGTCCACGGTGAAAGCCGATCGGGCGATTGACAGCACGAAGTTGATGTTTTTCCTCATCGACCAGCACGGATCAGCTTCAGGCACGACGAAGCGATATCGTCCTCTTTTGGAAGACCAACAAAGTAGTTTCGCTTTCACAACGAAACACACAGCGCCTTCACGACATGGCGGCGGCAACAACAATACTACAGCGAGAATAAAAGTTACACCTTCTTTCTTTGCGTGAAGATGTGGGAAGAGTTGCATAACGCCGCCCAAATAGTGAGGTAGATATGTGGGGGCGTGTTAGAACGAGCCGTTTTAGGGGGGCTGACTCTTAACTTTTATAAAGAATATCTCTTGGAATTAGACTTTTAGCTTGCAACTTACAGATCTTCTTATGCCCAAGAGCTTGTAACACTCCAAAGAGAAAGGAAAAATTGAAATCGCATCATATGACCCCTTTAATAACTGAAAGCGCGACTCCAAGAAGCGTCAGGAACATTCGGACACTCTGGTTGTTCCAGGATTGGAAAAGGATCTTCAGAACTCGGCAGAATCTTTGGAGAAACCTCCAGTCTAGCTTTGGTCTTGAGGAAAAAACACATCCACACAATCTTAGAGACAACAATTAGTGACAGTAGTCAACATTATGTAGTTAAATCTGACAAACACTGGTCATAAACAAAGAGACCTGACGTTTAGTTGTACAGTAATTTATTAGGGATCAAACCACTCGCGATCCATGATGATGATTTTTTTTGTGCCACATTAATGGACAAATGAATAAATGAGGCGTTACTTTATTTCTACATGAATTTCCTATCACATGCAGGGTCACATGTACACAGAAATGTCTTCGTCTCAGTTTGGACGCGCATGCGCGGTCTGATGCTCCGCTGCCACCTGCTGTACAGGACAGTTTATGACAGGACTGCCTGAATTTATCCACTGAAGAAAATATTACTGTACTCATAAATCACATTGGCAACAAACAAGGCTATATAAGTTAAAATATGAATGTTAACAGAACTAAACATTTTTATAGCATGTGTTAATTCTGGTTTATCTTAATTTATACATGCATTATAGCTCATCTTTAAAATGCAGTAATCTATATAACTTTTTAATGTCAGAATGAATCCGTATATGTAGAAATAAGGTGAAAGATTAGCAAATCCTTTAAAAAATGTTGTTCATTGTTCATATTACTGTAGTTAGTGTTCACTTTGTTAGCATAAACAACATTATTATTGCTGCAAAGTACAATATTTATTTATAAAGTATATATATATATATATATTATTTTCTTTTTTTTTTACCACACATGGTAAAAGGTAGCATACAAAAAAAATCAAACTCATTGATTTTGTAAACATAACCTATATTGTAATTAAGGATTTGCTTATATTTTACCAAAATCCCCGGGGTCCTCAAGTCCCCATTTTTTCCCCCCCCCCTGTACATGTCTTGGGTGTAGTCCTTTGTATATGTCCCCCTTTGACTGGCATTCCTAGTTTGTCCTGGAGTTTTATTCATTCATTTATTCTTTCACTCATTTAATTTAGTTGATTTGCTGACATTATATTGTGTATTTTTTATTATATTATTAAAAAAATTTTCTATTGAATTGGAGTAAAATACAGGCATTTTCACTAGTGATCTCAGACTCGGACTTAAATAGTTACCAAACCTGATTTCTGGCTACTGTATATATTAAAATTAAAAAAAAAATTGATTTACAGATGGCAAGTATTTCAGTCCTTGAAATGTGCCCTGCGGTTTGAAACTGATCTTCAGACCTTACCTTTAGTCTGCCAAAGTCATGTACATTCTCTTCTGACTTTCAGAGAAAATATACAGCATGCATGCTTGAGTAACACTCAAGATGTTTTATGTGTACTAGGGCCTTAAAATGACTTTTATCAGACCTGTTTGATGTTGTATTTAACAAAATACTTTCCAATATGTAAATGAAACACATTATTGCACACTGTAGAGAACAGATTAATGGGTCAGTTGTTGTAATACTGCAAACACACATAAACAATTTTAGATAGATAGCAGTGTTGTGTTGATGTGGGGGAGCTCAGACAGATTATTGATCCAGAAATTCAGTTTTATTTTCTTTAGACTAAATGTAAAGAACATAACAGGATTTGAGAATAAATCCTATGAGCACAAAAATGTTCCACTGCAAGCGATTATTTACAACAATGAAAAACATTCCCTTTTCTCATCAAAAGGGCCAACAAACACCAGTGCAACAAATTCAGATTTCATATCACGTCTCAGAGAAACCAGTCAGGCCAAAAATGTATGTGATTTTGGCTCAATTTAAAATTCTTGATTCTTATAATGGGAAATTTTATGAAATAAAGCAGCCTGATGCTAAAAATAGGCACTGTGAGATATGAACAGATATGAACATAAACAAATATGTACCCACAGTAAAACACAACAAGCTTTCCACTTCACGCCATGCATATATACCACATGGCTAAATAAATACTATACTGATTGTTCAAACAATAAATCATAACTTGTGTTTTACTGAAATGTGTTTTTTTTTATATAATTGACATTTTTCCCCTCTCATCTGTACAAATAACAATATGCCACTCAAGTATGGCGACAATATCTAACAAGCAGACATGGAGTGATATATATTAAATAGCTGATATCTACTCTACAGTGTACACAGAATCATGAGTTTTGCTTGAAAAACATGAATATTCCTTTGTCAACCCACTTCAACATTGTCTTTGATCGGCGGTTTCCACAAAATACAAAGTACGTATGGAAGCGATATCGATTTGGTTTGGAAAAAAATTATGCGTGCTATGTCAAAGCATTTATGATAAAAAAATGATTGAATGTGAGCAGCTGAATGTCAACACACGTGAGCATCAAATACATAAAGTCGATGATTATATCAGTTTAAAACTGTTAGGTATGAAAGAAACAAAGTGCTCTTGTCAGACCAGTAAAAAAATAATAATCTGTACACCTCATCACCTCCTGTTCAAAAGCTGGGGGCGTTCCATAGGGAGAGTCTCCTCATTTATCTGATTCGTTTCGCGAATGACTTTCCATCCCGACAGGTTTTTCCTCTCCTCAGCCGAATTATTCTGCATTCTATATAGTTATTTGTTAAATGGTAAACAGGCTGGCAGTATGACTGTGGCACAGGCCGGTCCGGCTAAAGGTTCAGCCACTTCTCCTTCCATTTCTGTCCATGTGCCTTTCTCTGGGCTGTAACAAATGGTGGATGACTTGTACGCCCCCTGCAAGAGACATTTGACAAGTTATTCACACAATATTTCATTCAATGCTTCAAAATGCTTTTTCACGCATATCCTGAAAGATTTTAGTTGATGGTGAAGTGTGTCATTTCTGCATTACTATCATTATCAGAATTACAATCATAGTGGTTGTTTCCGAACAGGTTTCCTGAAGCCATCTGCCATTGGTCAGTCAAACAGATAGTCCCAACCCCAACATCCCACCATTGGTCGAGCCCATTTTGCAATTTTGAGTGGTTGAAAAGTTAAATCAAACAGAGCAATGTTTTGATAACACCTTTTTTGGGAAAATCAACCTACAAATGACATACAGTTAACTCTGCATATTAAACTGAGATACTTTGACGACAAAAATGACACACTTCTTAAAAATCTTTAAATTACTTTTGATAATATATAAGGGCATTTTATATATTTTTTATTTCATTTTTACACATTCATATTGTTTTGGCTGGGCATGGTAAATACACACACAATTCGAAAAGATGTTTTAGCCAAATAAATAAATGATAAATAAATAATAATAAAATGGATTAATTTCATTTTGATTTTTAGTTATTCATTATTTTAATACATGTTTTTTCTATAAAACAAAAACAGTACATATACACAATTGTTTATATTAAATATTTAAAAATGGATCAAATTAAATATGTCTATCTATCTATTGCATTTAAGTGTAATATGTGTTTACCATGCTCCAACTGTAGCCTCCCACTAAGTAAATACTGTCATCAAGAACAGCACATCCAGGCCCGCTGCGTCCCTCTAAGATGGGCGTTTGCAGGATGCTCCACTGATCTGCTTTAGGGTCGTAGCATTCAACCAGCATCACATCCAGATGAGAGAATCCTACACACAGAGAAAGAGATCAGGGAAACCCCAAGCGTATATGCCAAGCTCTTATTCTGCAGAGGAGTAAAAGTGTTACTTTAGTAAGCTTGGAATCGAATCACTAAAAGAAACTGTATTGATTACTGTTTCATACACAGTATGTGCCTCCACCGCTGCTGAGATTTGGGTTACGGCTATAGAAATTACCCTTTAAGTGGTTTCCCCCAATAGCGTAGAGGCGGTCGTTCATGCCTGCGAGAGCATGTATGGCTCGCTTAGTGTTCATGTCCTGTTTCCGAGCCCACACGTCCATCACAGGGTCGTAGCAGTACAGCCAAGACACGTATTCACCATTGTGAACGCCACCTGAAGCATAACATACACAATACCAGTTTCAACATAAGGACACAAATTTACAAAAAGAGATTAACAAAAAATCAAGTCAATATGGAATTAAAACTTGATGGTTTTTACTTGTTATGTGCTGAAAAATCTAATTTGTTGCTCCCGGTCAAAAATAACCAGTCTTTTAAAATTTGCTTGTAAATCTTGCATATGTCATATCTTACCAAATCATATTACCATATTTGCATATTTGCATATTACCAAATCTTAGATTCAATGTTTTTGTCAACTTGCGTTTTTTTAAATTAGAAATGATTGATTGTAGACCTCATTGATCTGAGTTTATGCACCTCAGTTTTGTTAGTGAAAAAAGCATTATTTGGATAATTTTGGCAGTATTCATTCAAAAGCTGAGGTGCATTATCTCAGATCAATGAGGCCCGCGATCAATCAGTTTCAAAAAGAGATACAAAATCTGTGCTAACTGAAAGAAAACAAGTTGATAAAAAGATTGAATCCAACATTTGGCAATAATATAGCATGGTATGCCAGTCATTTTTGAACCAACCCAAGTATAACAATGTGGGAAACCAAACAAAGTTAGTAGGTTTTGGTCCAATAACATGTGATAACATTAACTAGCAAAAGAAAATCCCCTCCGGGTCAAAAAGACCGGAGAACAACATGAGGGTTAATACACAAATTCTGGTCTGATTTGTTTTCTATCCAAAGTGACTCACATTGCATTGAAGATATAAACGTATTTATCAGTTCATGCATTCCCTGGGAATCAAATCCCATGACCTTGGTGTTGCAAGCACAATGCTCTATTGTTTAGGCTACAGAAATGATTCATCAGTGCATGTTGTTCCAAAGAATAATGTTTGTCTTTTCTGCCATTTTATGTTGAATTTCAAATGAAAGTAGCTGTTTTAGTGTTCAAAATACCTCTAACAAATAAAATTGAACTGTGCTGGTAATAGTAAGTGGATATTTTAGTTCAAACATGGCAACTGTTAGTACCGTCTCAGACACTTTGATTAATTCACTGTTTGGATGAGGTGTATCGTCAAACCTGAGATGTATATTTTCCCATTGTGCACGGCGCCTGCGTGCGCAGCCAGCGGCTGTGGAAGAGACGAAACGTAATTCCATTCGTTTGTCTCAAGGTTAAAGGCTTCAACGCTAGACAGATAACCTGTCTCGTTCCTTCCCCCAACAACATACAAGTGCTTATCCAGGCAGCAAGCGAAGAAACTCGCTCTCCTGAAACAAAGACAAGATGAAAAGATCGTCTCTTAAAATCAGTCAACGTAGAGACTGTTTACAGCAAATATCCCCGTCGCAGCCAAGAGCGGAAAATTCATCACAAAGGCTTAAGAAATAATCATAGCCATTTTATGAAGAGCTCTCATTATTTTATGAATAATAAGTCATTTTTAGAAGGCATCATACCTCTCCTGCATGGGCGGTAGTTGTATCCAGCTATTGAATCTCGGATCATACCGACTTACAAAGTTAGTGCTGTGTTTGCCTGTGAAGATGATACACATATTAGTTTTATTCACACAGTAACATTATAAATATTGTTTAAAAATATACTATAAAACATTTCAGGCACATGCACTGAATTATAAGGAAATCAGTGTGTGTGACAGCATTAAGTTGTTGTATTCAGCTGTACATAGAAGTCACACTTATTCATGTTTTACCATTAGGGTTCCACTGGTCTTCTCCACCCAATAAAAGCAGGAAGTTCTCCACCTCAACTACACAGTGATGGGCGCTGTTATATGGCATTACTACAACACAGAGACAAAGCTGATGAGTCTAGTGCTTCAGAATTGACCATTTCGAGATTAGCAGCATCCAAAAACCAACATTTACTGTAAATATGGTGTAAATGGTGCTCATTTACTGTTTGCCCATCATTTAATACTGTATTAAATATGTAAAGAGTAATAACCAATGCTGCAATTCCAAATATAATTTTAATGATATATTATTTTGCCACATATTATTCTGTTTTGTTCATTTTTATACACATTTTAGAGTTGACTGCATTTGACTAGTTTAACCATTCAATGCTGTTATCCAAATTATTTTAAGAAAAAAATATGATTTTATCAACAACCGCAAACCAACATTTGGTCCCAAACTAACTAGAGAGTCTAATTAGGCTAAATTTGCAAAGCTATTACCCATTCTGGCATAACATTTTTCTTTTTCTTTTTTAAATAAAATTATAATATATAAACACAAATATATATGTTTTATACACATTTATTACATTTATCACATTAATTCCATTTATATATTATATTAATGTGATCAGTTTACATTTGATGTGTATTTAATATTAATTCTTAGAACTCATGCAAGTTGCAAAAATTGCAATATCATAAAAAATAAACAAAACGAAAACAAAAACACTGCATACAATATACTTCGACCTCCAGACGTTGACAGTCAACACTTTCTGCAAAAAAAAAAAGGAAGCCTTATTTAACAGCATTTTTCCCAATATTCAGAATAAAATGCCGTCACAACCAATCATAACCAATTTCCTCATATTAACAGTTCCGGGCTGGGGTAGATCTGTGATAAACAGGCTGCTTTCCAGCAGTAGTCTTTCCTGTCTCCATCTCCTCTAATTCCCCAGCGCCCACAAAAGTGACCCCAGTTGAAATAGAGAGAAATGGTCGTGAGGTGACAGTCATAATGAACATGATCATGTTCACTCCATAAATCTTCGTCCGGTGCCCGTGCAGCGTAAATCAGTCGTACGCTAAGAGCCACCTGTCTGCCACGATCATTCATTTCCACTGTCACATCTCCGCTGCCTGATGGATCACAGTTGCTGTAAAATTAGACAGCATTGAATCACGCTTTTTTTTCTCCGATTGGCCTCTTCTACCGCAATCTAACTGGAGTCTGATGCACCGAGGCCTTTCCATTGAGAACGGATCCGGACTGAATCCATCCCACGAGGGGAACCTCCCGACTTTCTCACTGCACACAAAACCAGACTGACTGACACAGATCTTACTGTCAGTGAGAGAATGATTTGGCGTCTCAGGTGTCTTGAGGCATGCAAGGCTTTTGTGGCCTGCTGACATTTACTGCTGCAGACGTGACACATGTGCCAACAGACTTGTGATTTGTTGCGAGATGGCTCAAATGATCACGAGGTCACAGTCTAGGCTTTGTTATTGATCTTACAGCCTGATCTACACAGTTGGAGATGCATCATATTGCTAAACTGACTGATAAGATATATGATATTGACTTTTAAAGGCACAAATCTCCTGAAATTCAGCTCACTAGGACTTTTAACACAGAAAAAAAAATCCCAAATTTTTTTTTTTTTGGTTAAAGAAAATTAGCAACATTTTACAATAAGATTTAATTTGTTAACATGAGGTAACTACATTAATTATTGTGAACTAACAATTAAAAATACTTCTAAAGCATTTATGAATTCATGTTTATTTCAACATTTACTCTTACATGATTAGAATCAAAAATTGTATGTTAGTATTTAATGGACCTGAGATAACATGAACCAACAATGAAGAGTTGTAATTTGATTAACTATCAAGGATAACATCAACTTGCACATTGTTAGTAAATGCTTTAACTAAGGGGACCTTATCGTAAAGTTACCAGACAATTAAGCCTATTTTAGGACCATTAAGACTATTTTACATTGATTGAAAATAAATCATTAAATAAATAAAAATCAAACAGCAATATGCACACATTTTTTTTTAGAATTTTGTATGTGAATTCATAGCAGGGATATTTTAGTTAACCAAACTATTTTAAAAATGGTTAGTTACTTTGTTACAAAATAAACGTTAACTGAAATAAAATAAAATCTATATTTTAAAAAATACAGTTATTTCAGCTAAAAATAATCTATTCTTTTGATTTGATGGAAAAGTGCTTCATTGTCATGAAAATAATAATAAATCTTAAAAGATTTTATGCAGTTCAAAAGAATTCTTAATTTGTTTTCTTCGTGTAAATATGTTTAAAATGAAACATGCACATCTAAAAAAAAAAAATGGCATAAGGGGGCACAATGTAAGATATGGAATAATCAACACATTTAAACTTGTCACAACTGTTTTTTATCTTCTCGTTTTGACCATAGCAGACTGTGTGCAATAGGTGGCAGTCTCACCACAGAGCAGAAAGCCATAGAAGCAGAGAGGTGCAGCCAGTCGTGAGAACCATCCTAAATAGTGCTGATGAAGGTTTTAATCAGTCGCCGTTCCCCCCCCCCCCTTTTGGGTTTCGGCTCATTGCAAAGTTATGATTGAATGTTAATAACCTGCACACCCCAAACGACATCAAGGGGCTGCTGGTGTGTTCACAGGATGATTTTGCAGTTTGGTCGCTCCGCCTGGCCATGGGCCATTTAAGACTCGGCGTCTGAGGCAGAAATAAAGGACATTACACTATGACCTTATGAGTGTAAGTTATATAGATCCAGATGTAATTCATTAATGAATGTTATGCATGCTGCCAAACGCTTATAAGCAGGTTTCGGAGCGTAAGGTGTCTTTGTAGGCCTCACACCTCAGCGATGCAGTGATTGGATGACTGAACGCAATTTTAGCCATAAAACAAAATGACTGCAAGTGGTTAGTCTTGTTTTGCCTCGGTAAGGAACAGACACTATAGAATCATTTTAATTAAATCATAATACATTGTGTCTTGGCTAGTTGCTACACTACTCAAATACACCTTTTTTTATGTGTTTTTAAAAGACAAGAAGTCTCTAGGCTAACAAGGATAATTTATTTGATCAAAAATACAGTAAAAACATTAATTGTGAAATATGATTACAATTTAAAATAGCTGTTCTATTTGAATATGTTAAAATATAATTTATTCCTGTGATGAAAAAAGCTGAATTTTCAGCATCGTTGCTCCAGTCTTCACGATACTTCAGAAATCATTCTAATATGCTGATTTGCTGCTCAAGAAACATTTCTTATTATTATCAGTGTTGAAAATAGCTTAAAATAGAAATCTTTTGTAGCATTATAAATATCTTTATTGTCACTTTTTAGCAATGTAATGGTAGTGCATCACGGTTCCCACAAAAATATGAAGCAGGACAACTGTTTTCAACATTGATAATATAAAAGCTTCTTGAGCAGCAAATCAGCTTATTAGAATGCTTTTTGAAGAATTAACTTATTTTGAGTTATTGCATGCTATATTGAGCTATATATATTTAATTTAGGATTGTACTCCATTTCTGTGGTTTAAAAAGTGCTATGACACTGGACTTTCAAAAAGTTTCCCCTTGCCAAGATTCTCTGCATAACATTACCTGCTATGTTTTCGAAGAACAAACTCCAAGCATTTTGAGTGAGGAGGCTCTTGCTATACCACAAGCCACCTGGAGCTTGTCATATACACATTTACAGACAGCAAGTGATTGATTCTGTACTAATTGAGAAAGATTATTCATACAATAGCACGCCGTTTAAACTAGGGTGACCATACGTGCCATTTTCCCAGGACACGTCCTGGCCAGGATTTCTATATTGCCTAAAATATCTAAGTTTTGGCTTTGTTTGCGTGTGCAGACCGATCAGTGTGTATGACATCAAAATATCATACAGACGGTTCCTTATGATTTCAAAATGCTCTCGAGGTATTTTGATGTCATACACCGATCGGTCTGCACACGCAAACAAAGCCAAAACCTAGATATTTTAGGCAATATAGAAATCCTGGCCAGGACGCGTCCTGGGAAAATGGCACGTATGGTCACCCTGGTTTAAACCATCAACACCTAGCTCTGAGGCTAACAGTTAGCCGCAGGAATCACAAGCAAGAGGCTTTACTTTAGACTCTGATATATTACTGTATATAAACTGACTATTTGTTTCAAGAAAAACATGCATAGGAAAGAAAAATCACCAAGGAGATCTCTTTATTGCCTCGATTGTTTCTTGTAGCAGTGAAATTACAAGTAGAGCAAATGAGATCTGTCTCCAGCTTCTCAGATGTTTCACCTGAGAAATCTCCTCTATAGTTTCACAAGAGACCTTAACAATGTCTCCAACTGCGCTCAGATTTGCTAAGACATCAAAGTCTGCAATCAGTACGAACTCAAGACATTGCGTTTGAGCAGAATGAATATCTTAAAGGCATTGTTCACCTAAAAATGAAAATTCTGTCATTATTTACTGTCCCTCATGTCTTTTCAAACCTGTATGAATTTCTGGAACACAAAAGAAGATATTTTTAAGAACGTTGGGAACCAAACAATACTGGACTTTCATTGTATAGACAAAAAAACAACAAAAATATATCTTTTTTTAGCAGAAGAAAGACATACTGTACAGTTTGAACTGACATGAAGAAATTTATGATAGAATTTTCATTTTTGGGTGGAGTATCACTTTAATTGTTTCTTTTAGACAGGAATTAAACTAAAATAAGTGCAACTGGACACAAAAGACAGAAATCTCACTTGTGTCTCCTCTGTCTATCAACATGTCAACCATTGGCTCTTTTGTGTCTTTTTTTATTTTTTCTGTGGTTTTAGGAGAAGCATTTGAGAAAAAGTTGTGTCTCAAATGAAACACACTAATTAGGATCTCCATTCCAAGTCTCCTGAGCTATGAAAGAACAACGCCTGAGCATTAAAATGACATATTCCATTCCAAGATTACTAGCTAATAGGGATGTAACGGTTCACTCAACTCACGATTCGATTCACGACTTTGATTTCCCGATTCGATTCGATTCACGTTTTTTTTTTTTTACAAAATGAGATTTAAAGGGGTCATATGATGCGATTTCATGTTTTCCTTTCTCTTTGGAGTGTTACAAGCTGATTGTGCATAGATAAGATCCCTGAAGTTGCAAAGACTAAAGTCTCAAAATCCAAAGAGATATTCTTTATAAAAATAAGACTCTGCCACGCCCCCCTAAAAAGGCGCGTTCTAAACACGCCCCCACATTATCTACCTCACTATGTGGAAATATTGGCATAATGCCACCCAAATGTGCACGCAAAGAAAGAAGGCATGGTTTCAGTAACCGCAGTTAGTGTTGAAGCAGCATGTCAGGGAGACTCTGTGTGTTTCTAGGCGAAAGCACATCACAGTGGAGTCAGCGGTCTAACCGTGGCGTGTGTACTGCAAACACATACCAGCTTCATCATTGTGTCCGTCACGCGACTCTGTTCCCCTTTTGGGCTTGTCTTACATTTATTTTGAAAGATGAAGCTCGCGATTATGGTAAGGGGCTTACATTTCCGACGAGTGCTTGCGGTATACGGCCAATCACAATGCACTGGGTCAGCTGGGCAATCAGAGCAGACTGTGCTTGTCGGAAGGATGGGCTTTGTAGAAAACGAAGCGTTTGCGAGAGGCGGGGCATTAGAGGACCTACAATAATGTACAGTAAAATAATGTGTTTTTTGAACATTAAAGCATGTCGACATATTCTGTTACACCAAATACACAAAATAATGATCTTTAAAAAAGCATCATATGACCCCTTTTTAAGACAAATTATAAATGAAATGTGTCCTTTTATTATTGCTTGGACAAAATAATGTACGTTTCTTTGTGAAATTGAAATATAAACACTATAATAATATTCTAATATAGCACTTGCATATTATTGCTCTTTGTTGGTTGTAATGCGCTATTTGTCCTCATTTGTAAGTAGCTTTGGATTAAAAGTGTCTGCTAAATGACCAAATTTAAATATAATGTAAATGTAAATAACAAAACTAAATAAAAATTTTGAAATTTTAAAACAAGCCCCAAATTAAATAAATAAGTAACACAAATAAAATAAATATCTTCATATAAACAAAATAAGGCTTTGTCTGTGCTCTTTCCATTTAAAATTAGAGGCAACCACGGTATTTTAATCATGATCCAAACAAAGAAGCAGCATACATGCAGCATGAGTAGTTTTTAATCTAAATTAGATTGTATAATATCGAAATTTGAAGGAAAAACAGAATGGTTTGACTTCAGTTTTGTGAAACTATACATGCAATATATCTGTATGAAACCGAAACGGCAGACGAGCTGAACGAGACGCAGATGCACTCTCTGCCAGCAGGTGGCGCTTAAAGCGTTTCCTTGGTTACCGCTGTGAACAAAGCAGCGCTGCACTTATGAACACTACTTTAATATACATTATACAGAGGCAAGATGAAAAGAAAAAATACCACGTAAACTTTTCTAAAGACAGTAAGTTCCCCTCAGACTCCGTTGCATATTACAATCTACCTTAATGAATCGCGATTTGTTTAGCATCTCAACCGATTTAAATCGTCGCGTATTTGAATCGATTTTCAACCGGCTCGCGGTTAATCGTTACATCCCTACTACTAAGACATCATTTTTTATTATTATTATGTCAGTACTCAAGGTTCCAACACATTTGATCTCCATTGTTGTCTTTTAAATCCTTCTAAGAATTATGATTCGAATTCGTCAAGCCAAAACACACGACAAACTACTGGCAGCTCGCAAACGGCTTGCATTCCTTCCCTGCTGCTCGCGAAGACAAATGCACTTACGAGAATGTTTGCCCTAATAAAGCAGTTCAATAAGAATACGTGTCATCTTCTGATGATGAATCTTCCCGAGATCATTAGATTAAAATTAATCTTGCCGGCACGCTTATGCAAAAAGACAGAGGCATAAAAATAAAAAAACACACACAAGCGAATCCAGGCGTTACAGCTCCACAATGGTGTGAAGGCAGTCACGCTCTGATTAAAAAGTTACATTAAAAGTGATAGTGATACATCATTACCTCCAGCATCTCAGGAAGCTCTCGCTCTATTCTGCTCTGCGATGGAGCACAACCCAACACGGGCAGGGTTCTTCCTGTGGAAGAGAAAATACCATGCTAGCAAGCCACTCACTTGTAAGGATCTTCCATGTCTTCTTTTCGTCATCGTAGTACTGAACCAGATTACTGGGGAGGCGGTCGGGACCCGGGGGCAGGCCTCCAACCAACAGGAGCATCCGTTTGTTTGAACGAATCCTGGGTTACAGAGGGACGGGGAAACAGATTCATTAACAATTCTGTCATTAGCCGTTATTAGTGCAGAGCAAATACATATTGAATGAGATGCCACAACAAGGTAAAAGCGTGTACAAACACAAGGAGGGAGACAGCAAGCCGAGCAGAGAACATGGGAGAATATTAATGCTGAACGGCTCTATCATCACTCTCAAATGAATGGAAAAAAGAGAAATGACTTCATTTTTAAGTTATAGAATCAATTAGCCCCAATGCAATGATGTTTCTCTAGGATTTGTGTGTGCGATGCACAAGTGCACACTAATGCAGGATGTATTTTTTAGGTCTAGTTACTAGTGATAACTCTTTGCTGGAAGTCTCATTTTAAATTGTGAAATGAACACAAGCACAAATATATTAAGCAACATATAATGTATTGTTTCCATTTGGCCACATTTCATGTTTGTTTATAGCTATTTGCTTTAAATATTATCTGTAAAGGCCACAAACTCTTATACCTGGAATAGTGACAAAATCAGACGTGTGGTTGTGATTCAAGCCAGGTTAAGGTCTTGACAGCCTCATTTCTTCCTTTATGTGTTCTTATCCTATTGGCTAAAGTTGTGCATGTGACTGATGTCAACAATGAAATGCTTTTGAATACCTTGGCTGAATATGCATCCATCCATCCATTCAGTCAATCAATAATTTAATTAAACAAATCAACTAATATCAAATCAATAGTAAAAAAAAATGTAGTTGCAATTATGATCAGTTTAGAGACCTTGGGGTTAGCCTGTGCAACTGAAATCTTTGATTGAATAAGTGCTTTAAAATCTGGGTGTTCAATATTTACAACCCCTTCAGCTCTGCAAGACTGAGCATGGGAAATAAATGGATAACTCCAGCCTTGTACAATGAAACTACACAGTCTTCAACTGTCATTCCCTGATTCCATCTTATTCAAGTTCATGGATGATGCTCAGCAAATGATATTAATAGGTGACATAACATAACAGGTGAAGAGAGCTGATAAACAATGATGTGACAAGTGATTGCCAAATAATAACAATCAAACAATTTATCAGTCTAATTCTATTAGCAAATGCATAAACATATCAAGCCCTTTTGACATTCATAACATCTTAATTCCTGAGTCCAAAATTCCAAAAAGAGACTATTAATATGAGAATATCTCATTGCAAACAATCTCTCTCTCATATTCTCCAACAACTGATTCCCGTTTATTCCACGGTCACCTATTCCTGCTAATTATCCCATCTGCAGACTGCAATATTGTCTGCAGTATGCAAGCTTGCAACAGTGCTGAAATTAATCAACCTTGAAACAGCACTATGAGGAATAGAATGAGGATCTCACAGATAAGGCAAAGCGTGGAAACTGTGTGAACAAATATGGATCAGATATTGCAACAAAAGATTGCTAATCTAATTCACTTAACAAGTTAACTACACAGCACGAAAGAATGTATGAGATCTTTACCAACAAGATTGACCTGTTTACTGACACCTGTCAAGCCTGCCATGATCAGGTGCACAGAGTATTGTGTAGTACTTTCTATTTACACACTCATGTCTCACAGAAACAACCTAAAGGATGAAAACAAACTCAACTTTTCTTCTGTTTGAAATTTCCTCTAACTCAAATTGGTTCTACCCAAAACCTAACAAGTACTTAACATTATTTGTCTTCCTTTCATATCTAACATTTCCATGCACACAACCCCTTGGTTACATTTATATGTTAAAAAATTGATTTTTAAAATAAAAACACTACTCTTCACCCAAAAGCCACAAAAATATACAGAAATATGTTAAGACGATGAAGAAGATCCTACCTGCTGGCTGTGGTCTGTCTGCAGTGCTGTCTGAAGGGCATCAGGTGGTAGTTCATGGCATCCAGGAGCAATTTCTGGCACACCGGTTCGCTCCTCATAAAGTCCACCGACTGCACCCTCTCCACCAGCTCTGGGGCAGGGATGAGGGCGAAACGCAGGCGCTTCATCAGGTCGGGAGCGTAGTGCATCCTAGTCTCCCTGTCTTGCTCCAACCACAGCACGGACATCTGAAAGAGCGCCAGCTCCGACTCCACGGGCGGAGGCAGGGCGTCCAGCATGGCGCACATCTCCTCAAAGTTCAAGAGGAGCACGTCCTCCACCAGGTACTTGTTGGCGAGCTTCTTGGTCTCATCCAGCCCGTGCAGAGCTGCGATCTTGCAGATCTGCTTGTAGTTTTGCACCGAGATCTGGTCGTTGAGGAACTGCACGCTGAGTTTGGTGATCTGGGGGATGTTGAGGATCTTGCTGACGGAGAGCACCTCCTCCACCGTGTCCAGGGAGAGGGTCACGTTGGCCGTGTAGAGGTACTCCAGCACCAGCCGTAGACCGATGGAGGAGCAGCCCTGCAGCACCAGGTTGTTGATGGTGGATCGCGGGCTGGGCAGGAGCTTGTCGTCGGGGGAGGAGGATGGGGTGCCGCTGCTGCCTTGGTCCTTCGCCGCCAGCCCGTCTTCTCTGCTCAGCATGTGCGTGGAGAACAGGGACCTGAAGTACTGCGAGCAGGACGCCAGCACGGCTTTGTGGCAGTGGAACTGCTGTCCCTGCGCCGTGAGAGTCACATCGCAGAAGAGCTGCTTCCTCCACAGCAGGTTTAGACCGTGCAGCAGAGTGTCGCTGTGAGTCGGGTCAAACGTGGAGGTTCGGTCACCCGATCTGGACATGACTTCGGGGCTGCGCACACCTCCTGCGAGTAAACAATGCCATTGGTGCACTACACTGCATGGAACTGCATCAGCCAGTTTTATAAAAGCATATGCATTCCGAAGGTATCTCATTCATGCATGCATGCAAGTTGGATTCGTGCATATATATCTACGGTGTATATATCGTGCATGCATGCAAATACATTAAGTTTGCAGCATGCAAGCATATTGCATTTACCAACCACACGCATCCTTGCATACCCATCTATATATCTCATGCATGCGTTCGTGAGCACGTCAAATCCAATGGTCGCTGCGGGCTGAAACAAACTACGCTGGGTTGCTGGAAAGCAAAGCCCACGATCTAGCCTACAAACCGCCCGCTATCTGTTATCCGGCCACGCAAACACACACACACACACCCCTACAAGATATAAATGCGTGCACACATTCCCCCCGTTATGCGATACAAAAGCAATTAGTTTGTCTCCCGCAACATCAGCATCATCACCACCATAGATGTGCGGTTGCGCATCGCTTTGGTCGGCAACAACACAATGCAATCGCTCCGTTCAACAACACGCGCGGCATTTCTCGCCCAATCTGAGGCAGAACAGCAGACGAAACGGCAACTTTCAGCCCTTGGCACATTTACGCACAGTGCGCACCCGTGCCGAATGCTAGTAGTAGGTATCCGAAACTTACCTGACTTAAAGAAAAGTAAAGCTGCGGCTCCTTCAGTGCACTTTCTTTGTTCAGTCCTGTTGGAAAAGTCTATGATCGATGGATCAGAATCCTAACCATTGATCCCCGCTCATTCAAGCTCATTGATCATTTATGTTTCCCCTGAATTAACAAGAAGAAGTAGTGTGTGTGTGAGTGTGAGAGGAGCTGTGTGCTTTCTGCAAGAGAAGAAGAAGAAGAAGAAATATACGTGTGACAAATTATGCTACCAAGAAACAACACATCATTATCCTTGGGCCTGGGGCTCAGTGAGTCGTAACGAGAGTAATAGGAAATCCACGGTCGGGGAGAGAAACGGACGCGCATGGCCGGTGGAGAGAGACCGCGCAGGGGTATGGATGCTGGAGAGACTCGCAAAATTATGGCTCAAGGCTATTGTAAAAACTGTCGAGCGTAAATGACTGCGATTTCAAACATCTATGGAAAAAGAGGAGAGGAGAAAAGGCGAGTCTTTCCTCTCTTTCTCTGCGTTATGGAGAGAACCGTCAAGTTTTAGTGCGCATTGCTAATTAGTCAATTTCTCTGTTCCTTCACAGCCCGACGCCTCTGCTGCTGAGCTGAAACTGCTAATTTCTGGGACCAGCCTTTTTTTTTTGGGCTCTGAACGGGGGATGGATGAATGGCTTGTCTCGCACAAATGACAAAAAGCCCCCCTCTGCCTTAATCTCCATGCCAAAATAACCCCATCTTTTTCTCCTTTTGCTTAGTCCTTCAAAAGAATGAACAAGGGACTTTGGGCAAACTTGTCTTGTAGTCTTGAGTGAGCATGACTACATCAAATGCAATCAAATGCATGACATCAAATGCAAATGAATGCATGTCTTAAAATGTGGATGATGGTATTGATGAATTATTTTATATATATTGTTTAATGAGCCAAATAAACTTCTTCAGTTCTGCATTGATTTAAACAAACAATAGTACTTGACAAGTACAGTATGAATTTTTTTAATAAGTCTGAATTTTCTAATGCATTTCTTACGCTGGTAAGGAAAGAACCTCAAATAAACATGCAGGTCTCAATGCATATTCATAGGAAACTACTGAAAATGCTTCCATTGTAGCCTATTCATTGAAACACTTGGTCACTGAGCATTAAAATGCATCTTTTTACACTAAAACAATTACCGTTGAATACATTATTTTATTCAGCTTACACCATCTTCTAATGTTCATCCAAGTGTCTTGGTCAAACAACTGGCAACTGTGTGAAACAGAGAAGCAGGTAGCAGGTAACTAAATCTTCATATTGTAACATAAAATAGTTGTTTGACATGCAAGACGGATTTATAATGGTACATAGCCATCTGGAAAACAGCATCAAGCTTGCAAAGCCATTAAAAGAAAAGGTTCGAGATAAAGCATATGGATCAAGTCAAGGATTAAACTTTTTTGTTTCTGTTTTTTCGACATCATAAATGGCTAGATATAGCACTTCCTGTGCTCCTAATGAAAGTTTTACTGCTGATGCATTACTCATACGTCCTCATGCGTTCTCTGATAGTTCTCCTCATACACCGTGCTATTCAGTGTAGAGAACATCTTAGTTAATAGAATAATCTGCAGATAAAGGAAGCTGTATAAGAGAAATACATAAAAAAAAACTTCATGGAGAAATACATAAAAAAGTAGACTGCTGACAGGTGCTATCTGTTCTCCACTAACCATACTGTATAAACAAAAATGCATCAGATTAAAGTATTTTGGACAATTTTATATCCATTTTGAAGCTGCAACAAAATTGCATGCATTTTATTTGTATTATTAAGCAGACATTCAGACCTAAACGCTGTGCAGTTGTTCACTTTTAAATTGAGTGTGGTCTTGTGATCACATGTTCTTGATCTATAAATCTGTACATTGCCTCTTGTTGCACAGCACTGGTAACGTCTTATTCCATCAGCTGCCAGTTGGCCCAGATATACACTATATTCAGCTTTGCATTACATCCAATCCTGTAGTGTAGAAACCATACCTCAATATTTTATACAGCTCAACTGTCATCATGTGACAGCTTGTGGTATTATGACATGAAATAAAACCATTGCATTACTCTTAAAAAGCACAAAATATGATGAAACAGTACCATTTGATGCAAGGTGTGAGACTTTATAATCAGCGATCGCACATTAGTCCATTCCAGAACATATTATGAGCTGAAAGAAAACAAGATAATAAAATATAGAATATATAGAATGTATCAAGTCATGCAGCATTGCGATGTATATGCCCAATTAGTCAAACATATGTACTGTTTGTTAGTAGGTACTAGGTAAGATTAACGCTTCTAAATCTTCATATTATAACATTGTAGCTTGACATGCAAGACAGATTTATAATGGTACACAGCCATCTGGAAAACAGCATCAAGCTTACAAATCCATTAAAAGAAAAGGTTTGAGATAAAGCATATGGATCAAGTGAAGGATTCAACTTTTTTTGTTTTGTTTTCTATGCTTTTGACACCATAAATGGCTACATATAGCACTGTGCTCTAATGAAAGTTTTACTGCTGATATATACTCATGCATTCTCTGCTAGATCTCCTCTCACTATTTGATGCAGTGCAAGAATGAATTAAATGAAGGTGTTGCTTGGTTGCATACTGCCCATCTCCATGACATTCTGGTCCCAGGCCCCTCCTACAACACAAATAAGTGGGATTTGTCACCAGGTTTACCGGAAATTGTAAGTCTGAAAAACAGTTTGGAAATATATACTGACTTGCAGCATTCAAACAATCAATCTGCATATTGGAAGTGTATTTGGTGGAAAGTAGGAAAGTAAAAATGTACAACAAACATTACATGACAGCTTGAACAGAGATCTGCCCTTCGGTTTCACCCGAATGCAATTTTACGAATACCATTTTAGTAACAGATTATTTGAAGTGGGATTACAATGACAGTTTTCCTCACTCCTCCTCAGTGAAGAGTCTGCACTCGTGACTTGAAGAGACCAAGGGGCTCAATTGATATGACATCAGCTAATTCTCTGTTGACTTGTTATACAGGCTGAGATGGCTGTCTTTGAGTCTTTAAGCTCTGGACTGCTACAGGGCTCTCCGGGGGCCCGCGGACTTTAGACGGAGGGGCACTCCGCTTGTGCCACGTTATGGAGGGGTGCATGATAAATTAAAGCCCATGCGAGCCCGACAAAAATGGAGGACCAGGATGTACAAAGCTCAAGCTCTCCTGAAACAACGTTGTTAGAACCACTGCCGATATTATCGCGTCAAATAACAAGACACTGCACCCATGAGTGGACCGCAGGCCAGACGTCGAGGTGGAACTGGGATATTGCTAGGGAACAATTTAAGGAGATGGAGGTGCATGTATGTGTGATGCTCAAGGCGTAGGCAAACATAAGTCTGAAGTAGGATTGTTCAGCAGGAGGAATGAAGGTTGACAGGGTCCGTTTAATTAGGGTAAAACTATGTCTTTCAAAATTGTAACGAGTGTAGAAATCCTTCCGAAATTCAAAAATCCATTCCTGAATTTACAATTCATGAAAAAAAAACAGAATGCAGCATGAAATTTGAAGGTACGGCAAGTAGAATTAAAAATGTTTGAAATTCGACAGGATAGAGGAGAAGATGATAGAAACGATGATAGCTAAAATGAATGATAGGACTACACTAGATAGATTGAGAATGATGAAACTGAATGAACAATAGATAGGATAGATAGATAGATAGAATAGGATAGATAAGAATAGATAGGATAGATAGATAGATAGATGAGTGTTGTTTTGTTTTAGTGCATTTTACTGAATACAGTTATGGGAACGGGTCATATGATGCGATTTCAAGTTTTCCTTTCTCTTTGTTACAAGCTGATTGTGCATAGATAGATCCCTGAAGTTGCAAAGACTAAGTCTCAAAACCAAAGAGATATACTTCAAAGTTAAGACTCTGCCACGCCCCACTAAAACGGCTCGTTCTAACACACCCCCACATATCTACCACACTATGTGGGAAGATTTGCATATGCCGCCCAAATGTTCAAGCAAAGAAAAAAGGCGTGTTTCAGTAAAAGCAGTAGTGTTGAAGCAGAGGTAAGGAGGATGCGGTGTGTGTCGAGGCGAAAGCAAGCACTTTATTGCCGGCTGGAAGTAGATGCATTTTGAATCTTACGATACTTACAACAGAGACAGCAATGAGTTTTGGACGAGTTTTCCGTGACACTAGGAGAGGAGGTCCATTTGACTTGCTATGAACAAATCTGGACGCTCTGATCGCTACTGTTTGTTAGGTTTAAGGATGTGCTATTGACTTTCAAATGTGGAGTTTTGCGAACTTGTGTGTGGTGTGTGAGTGTGTGTGTGTGTGTGTGAGAGTGTTTGTGTGTGAGAGAGAGAGAGAGCGAGCGAGAGAGGAAAGAGCGGACTGAGAGAGAGAGAGTAACATCACAGTGCGATGGTCAAGCGGTCTTAACCGTGGCTTGTGTACTGCAAACACATACCAGCTTCATCACTGTGTCTGTCACGTGACTCTGTTCCCCTTTCGGGCTCTGTCTTTACGTTTATTTTGAAAGATGAAGCTCTCGATTATGGTAAGGGACGTTACATTTTTCGACGAGTGCTTGCGGTGTTCGGGCCAATCACAATGCACTGGGTCAGCTGGGTCAATCAGAGCAGACTGCGCTTGTCGGAAGGAGGGACTTTGTAGAAAACGAAGCGTTTGAGAGAGGCGGGGCATAGAGGACCTACAATAATGTACAGTATTTGAAAAATAATGTGTTTTTTGAACATTAAAGCATGTCGACATATTCTGTTACACCAAATACACAAAATAATGATCTTTAAAAAAGCATCATATGACCCCTTTAATGTATCTGCCAGACAGTCTTACCCAAAGCAAAATACAGATAAACGTAATCAGTGTGCTTCCTGGGAATTGAACCCATGACCTTTGTGTTGCTAGTTGAGCCATAGGAACATGATTTGGTCAAAATTACTTTGGAAAAAAAACTCCTAAAATACAAAAAAATCATAACAGCATCAAGGCATGACTACAAATGCTCTATTAATGCATAAACAATGGTATATTTTCTATGTGCCATCAGTGAATTCATGTCCTTGCTGCAAACATACATTGTTAACACAAAGAGAAAGCTAATCTACAACAACCTATCTAAAGAAACGAGGCTGAATGGGACCAAGCGAAGGCAAAGTTTGAGCTTGAAACTCTTCCAGGCATATTTCCTCTGCCTGGCTGCAGAGGAGAGAGTATGCTAAGATAGAAAGTATTATTTTCCTAAATGGAAGGTGTCAGATGGTCACGCTGAGGTGATCGGCTGTTCGAGATCACTGCTTCCCATCTGCAATTTGTGACGTGTGAAAGATTCAGCCCAAATGTGCTCACAAACTGGAAATCCACAGCACTTTTTCTTATCGGTGCCAAGCAAGATAACCAGCTGCTTTACAGATCAGGGAACATATCATATTAATATCACGGAGTGTTGTGATATCATCTTGTTTGTAAAAATATTTTTTGTTAACTAAGTGTGGTGGGACAGCAATCTCTGAAAGAGGCTTTTTTATTTATTTATTTTTTATTAAATCTAATTTTCACACAAAGTATGTGAAAAGCTTTGCATATTAGGCCACTGGCTGGAACAGGAATTATTTTGTTTAAATAAATGGAACGCTGCAAATTTATTTACTACAGCTTTTGCATTTCGTTATCAGTACTAGATGATAAAATGGTAAGCTAATGTGGAATTACATGTGATATTACATGTCTTCATTGTTGAAATGCCCTTCTAAATATATTGTAACTGCAAAGCATAGGTCAAAGTAACCCCATTCATGGCTTTAATGGTAACAAACACTGAAGACATGATGAAACCATACATTAGATGACACCTACACTACTCATGACGGTAATAAATTAAAGCTAATCTTGTTAGCGTAGTACTGGGAGCAGTGCTTATGAGGTTTTGCATCACTGCAATGAACAAATTAACTATGTTCTTGTATTTAATGTTTTTTTTTCTTCTGTATGGTGAGATGCTTAGCTTTTTGAAATGTTATCATGAGAGTGGCTAAGCTGTTTTGCATCATATTTTAAAACAATGTTAAATTATCAGTAAATGTCCCATTTTACCTGCAAGCAGACTTCACATACTTTACATAAAAAAAATATTTAGGGTTATTTTATTTTATTTTATTCAAATCATTAAGAGAAAAAGAAATAGTGATCATTGCCTTAACAAAAACCACTAAATAATTACAACACTTAATTATTCTCGATGGATTGTTTCCCACAAAAATATTGTATTTAATGTTTATTTATTGGATATTTAATGTTTTTAAAAACCTATAAATTAAAATACAGAACATATAATTAGGATATAAAGATTAACAAATATAGAGTTTTAATAAAAAGGAAATACAGAATACAGCATTACAGAAAACAAATCCCCAAACTAATAATGTTTAATATATATATATGATATAATCTATATATACTATATATATATAGTATATATATATTACACACACAACATAATTATAATAAAGTTAAATAAGTAGTTGATAAATAGAATAAAGTTAATAAAATTTATAAAAATATTGTTTTTAAAATAAAAATTATTTTTATCATTCTAGGAGGGTGTTATCGTTATCTAAAACTAAAACATAAAAATCATAGTTGGAAACAAAATTAAACAGTAAAAATAAGAAAATATATCAAATTTAAACTATTTTATTTCATGCTATTTTCCAGTAATATATATAGATAGATATATATCAAATAAACAAATACCCTAAAAATGTTTTAAAATATTTTAAAAAGGAATAATATAAAAATATAATAAAGTTAAAATATAAATAAGAATAAGTTTAATGTAAAAATAAAAATATATATGTTTTAATAAAGACTCTTTTATCATGATAGGGCAGGGTTATTTAGTGAAACTAAAATAACACCATTTAAAAAAATCATTCGTTGAAAAAAAATTAAACATTAACAGAATTAATAAAAAAAAACTGTCTTAACATATTTTATTTCAGCTAGTTGCCAGTCGTTGCTAGTTGCAAGTGTCGTTTTGTTGGTTAAGCTGGAAAAAAAAAAACAACAACAACAAAAACCTAAAACTTAATAAAAACCATACAGACATATTTAAAAAGAATTCAAATAATAACAATGAAAAAAAACACATAACAAATTTACTAAAACTTTCACAAAAATGAAAATAACATAAGTTAGAAAAATAAAATGAAATTCAAAATTTTAATAAAAAAACAAAAACTAATGGTATATCAGTGATACTAAAATATACTGCTTCTAGAATCCATCACAGATCATTGTATAACTGCTAATGTACAGTGTATATTCTGTAATTCTCAGCAGGATTATGAGATATTTATTTGTATAATATGAGGAACATACTGAGACTGCGGCCCACAGGGGTGTTGATTAGGTGTGGAAGTTGGGCGCATTGTGTCTCCATCACATATGGGGTTCTAATGGGCGACTCCCAGACCAGGTGGGCCCCGGTGTTTAGAGACCTGCAGACGATCACTCATGACAAAGAAAACAGCAGAAGAAGAGAGAGAGTGAGTGAGAGGGAGGTATCAGGGTACTGGTGTGTATCTTAGGGAGCAGCTGGGCAGCTAGGACAGAGGCATGATGGGATACTGGAGGAATACTGGCATGTATGTGTTTGCACATGTGTGTGTGCCACTAGCGGGTAGCCACCCTCAGGGTTGGCAGCGGCGAAGGAGCCGTGTGCGCTGGAGCGGCCGTGGACGCAGTGGCGCGATCACCTGGGGAAGGTAAAGCCAGCGGAGCAGAGCTGATGCTTATTTCTGGGGAGAACTGGGAGATTGTATTCGTTAAAGTGGCGCCCAAACACTCACAGCCTCAAAAATATAGCTAAAACATTAGAACAAAGAAAACCACATGGGAATTGGAAGTATGAAAAGAATCAGACAGTACATGATTAGAAGAATATGTGAACATGATTTTTAGTTGCCTTTGAAACACAAGCAGAACTCATTTCTGAATAACTGGTTAATTGGTAAAAAATCTCAACATGAAAATTGGTTTTGATCAATTTCACCAAGTGTTTTAGATTGTAATTCAGCACATCTACATATAATTTGAGCAGCAAATCAGCATATGATAATGATTTCTGAAGGATCATGTGACACTGAAGACTGGAGTAATGATGCTGAAAATTCAGCTTTCATCACAAGAATAAATAACATATTAAAACTAAAAATATTAAATATTTCACAATATTACTGTTTTAACTGTATTTTTGAACACACGTCATCCTTATACTACCTTTATTATTTCCAAAGTAGCATCATGCCCTTCTTTTTCTAATCTTACACCAACATTCGAGTCAAAAAACAGACATGAAGTCTTTAATTTCTCTCCGCTCTTTTGTTCTGACGCCAGCGGTTCCCCCTTCGAAAATGTGCTTTGTGTCTAATATGGTCAGCGCCACACAATTACTCCCTCCAGTGAAAAGTGAAACAAATGCAGGGCATGCAGAGCATTTTGCATTATCTGCGCTCCTTGGATAGTCTAACAATAATAACTGTAAGACAACGTCAAGCCGAGGCTGCCAAGCTCAGCTAGCACGTATTAGAACTTTAGAAATGAAGTCTGGGGTGAAATGGAGTGCTAAAAACTATGTATTTATGCATTTTCAGATAATATTGACGCATATATATGTATATATAAAATGTACAGGGCAGAGTTTGAAGGGAAACTCTGAACACTTTTATTCTGCACCACCAAAACTGTTGCTTTTGTGACATTCTCACCTGAATTTGGAGGATTTTAAGCTGTAACCATGTATGTGAATGATGCAAAGAACAGACATTTTTTAAAAATTCTATGTTTTAGTGCATTTGTATTATAAATGGTATTATAAATGAACACTTATTTACTTTTCTTGACTTCAGCAGTTTTGTAATACAATGCACGAGGATGCACGGGATAAAAGTCACAAGAGTGAAGTTTAAGTATTAACATACCTTCATGCATCCTTCCAATCAAAATCAGCCTCATCACATGCATTGCATATAAGCGCCACATGTTAATGACATCTGTAATGAGAAAACACACATATAACACTATGTTAGGCCCAAAGCTAACATCATCCCTCCACAGTATGCATTTATTGTCACGGTGCAAGTATTAATAAAGAGATTTTGTCAAACGTAACTCGTGTTTAATTGCCGTCAGGGCGGTTTGACTGAATCCGTCCTTCAGCATCTGCATTGCTGAGCTTCTCTCCCCCTCTTTTTCTTCATCGCCGTCTCATATCTTTCCCCCTACTGCACCCATCGAATTGGCACCAAACCCTTCAAGATGTCCCCAGCAGGCTCTTGCTTCGCTGGCCGCGTAGTAGACTGTGTGGTTTCCTTTAAACAGCTGTAATTTGTATTTCCAATCACTGTGCTGATTTCTGCTCATTATATTGCTGTTTCACACCGGTAAGTGAGCAAAAGTTAGGATTGATTGACTCTAATTAACTAAAAAACGTTCCGAGCCAGGGGTTTATTACCATGCTAGCTAGCCACAAATGTCAGAGACTTTCACAAATTATTATCCTGTTAAGATGAATGTGTGGGGAGGCAGGGAAGTGTGGAGACAAAGAGAACATATATTATTTTCATGACGAATTTGTTTATCGCTCTTCTGTGTTTTTTTTCTTCTTTTTTTCACATTTTCAGGTGTCTTATTTTCCAATTAAACACACACAGGCTCAGCATCTGTACACATTTCAAGGGTTGTCATCACCTTGTGTTTCAGCATGAAGCCTGCAGGAGTACGTGTATGTATGTCTTGTAATTATGATCTCTGTTATTGAATTGGCCATAAGAATATTATAAATTTGACACTACAAAGTCAAGCCTTAATCGTGCATTCAATCTGAAGTGTGTACCAAATGACATTTTCCCTAACACTTTTTCCAACTTTCTCAATGCCAATGGCTGACTTACAGTTGCCTCTTTATAGTATAGAAAATAATTAGAATATTACACATTATATCTTTAACTGTGACCTCAAATCCAGTCACAATGCCTATATAACCCTTAAATTTGTCTTAATTGCAGCTTACGAAAGCTAGTAAAGTGAGTGTACAATAC
This sequence comes from Sinocyclocheilus anophthalmus, assembly GCA_018155175.1. Classification (NCBI taxonomy): domain Eukaryota; kingdom Metazoa; phylum Chordata; class Actinopteri; order Cypriniformes; family Cyprinidae; genus Sinocyclocheilus; species Sinocyclocheilus anophthalmus. Next base: position 53,795 of record JADLZN010002102.1, on the reverse strand, counting down.
AGCATCTGTCTGGCGGTTGCTAACCCACTGTAAGGTTTGATGCATGTTTCTGTTGAAATTAATGGCAGTGGTGTTTCCTGGCCTGGTGTCATTTATTTCACAGGATTGATTGGAGGCTGGAAGAGCAGACAAATGTGTTTGGGAAGTGTTCTAATTTAAAATATGGCTGCCTGACCTGGAAGAGAAAGCAAAGAGACAATTCATCCTTCAAAAACATGACCTGGGTGTCCGAGGTGCCAACAAAGTTTGGTGCACAAACAACTCTGTATAAATATATTCTCAATATACAGGCATGTGTTGCTGTATGTTATACCTGAATTTCACATGGCTGCCCTACTGAAGCTTAGACTAAAGCAAAAAACAGCATGTGATACAGAGCAAACCACAGGGGTGCATAGTGGCAACAATTAGAGTCCCCATCTGTTGAGTGGTCCAAATGGCTTTTTATAACATTAAAATGTATATTCTATATATAGATACTATATAATATATATATATATAAGAAATGTAAATAATAACATTTATTATTATATTATGTAACAAATAAAAAAAACTACTAAAAATAAAAAGTAATTATTTATGACAACTTTTCGATTTTTATCGACTGTTTAATGCCTTTTTTTTAAATTAGTTTAAAAAAATATATTATTCTTATTTATACTACTACTTAAGAATTAACAATAATCTTAAACATTGGATCATCATCAGCTATCTTAATAAATGTTCAAAAGCATATTATCAAAACAAATTTTAATCAATATGTTATTAGTGTTAACATGTGTTAATAACCTGTTTAACAAAAGTTAAATATACAAATACAGGTTGGTTTTGTATATGATTATAATAGATAATACATTTTTTACACTGGCCATTTGTATCGACTGTTTAACGATTGTTGTAAAAAGTTTCAAATAAATTATTATCATAAAATGAACATTGTTCCTGTCGGTTACGTACCATCATGTCATTCCAACTGTATGAATTCCTTTCCTTTCAGCCTGTAACTGTAGATTCTGGTTCCCATTCACTTCCAGAGTGTATGTTTTCATGCTTATGTAAGTCAAAAACATGTCAACTCCCTTCTTCAACTTGTAATAATTTATATTATATATATATATATATTATAAGCACGTATGTCTGTTATTCAACAGAAAAGAAACTTTTCAGGTTTGAACACTGGATGTGCAGTAAACTAAATAAATAAATAAAAATAATATAACTGAACAACAATAAATAAATGAACAGTGTAACATTACTGTGAATATTATAATCATCACAATAAATAAATCTTCCATCAAGTAATAAAGTTAATTAGCCTTATTGTAGTCTGTTTACAGTTGCCAAGCAAAATATCAATTAAAGTCCATTCAGTAAAGAAATTATTTTGTTTGGCGCAGTAATATAAAATTCAACTAGTGTGTGTTCACAGGAGGACTCATATACCGACTCATCCAAATCAAATTATAAAGCCAGAGCTATTCGTTGTATAATATCCTCTATTGCCACCATTATACTGTGTCTAGACAGTTAGTGTTAGTGCTAGTAAGTTAGTGCTGTTCTGCTGATCACAGGAAGTATGAATCCAGCTGCTGTCTACTATTATCCACTGCAAATGCAGAAGAGCGGGAAACACATCCACTCTTTGGAAGTCTCAAAGGTGCCAAAGGATCTCTTTCACTGAGTTTCAAGAGAAATAGTATGTCTCTCAGTCATCCATTAAGTTCTTTGTCTGTATTCTCTGTTAAAAAAGGTTTTATCGCTGTCATGGGAGTATGTATGCTTCTGGGCCCATCCATTCATGTCAAATTAATCTATAACACCATTTCCACATCTACATAATCTCCCAAAAATGTCACAGGTATACACACAGCATCTTAAATTATTATTAACCATTTTTAAACAGCTATATGGTATTAAAATTATGTTTCATTATTGATTCTAACTGGAGCCTGTATTTCCAAAAGTAGATATGGTTAAGGATGTTTAAACTGACACTAGGGATATCATCGTTACCTAAAACTAAAACCATAAAAACATTTTCATTATAGGAAATTAAATAAACATTAACTAAAATAAACTATAAAATACAAAAATACACTTTTTTATTTTATAGTTTTCAAGGCCATTTCTCCATTTCTCATTTTTGTTTAGTTGAAGTCTCTTGGAAGTCCGGTGATTTTGACGAGGACGATGCATTGCTATTGATCAGTCTTAGAGTGGACACGTAAATGACTGCAGAGACCAAACTCTGAGGCGCAGATGATTCCTCTGCCACCTGCGTCATGGCCACTTCCCAGGCATCAAGATCGGTCTTACAGGTGGACTTCCAGGTGACTCTGTCAGCCGCCAGATCTTCGAGAGAAGTTGCTGGGATGCCACAAGCCTTCAGTACAAATTTTGAGTGCTATACATAACGTCTTTTACGCATTACGCAGCCCTTGCAGGAGCTCACCATACAGCAGCTGCAGTGGCCTCCGGTCAGAGGACACTCTAATAACATGACCAACCCAGTGCAACTGTCACTGGTAGAGGACATATTCCAAATAGGTGCTTTTGGCTTTGCGTCGAAGTTCATTATGGGTGATATGATGCCACCAGTGAATACCAAGCATGTTTTGAGGCAATGGGTATGAAAGGCTTCTAGCGCTTTAATATGGTGGCGATACAGGGTCCATGTTTCGCAGCCATACAAAAGAGCAGACAGGCAAATTGCTCTGTACACTCCCATCTTGGTTGACAAGGCCAAGTTGCGATTTAGGAACACCCAGTGCATCAGGCGACCAAAGAAGGAAGAGGCTTGTTTAATTCGGTGTTGAATTACGTAAGATAAATCATAGCTAGAAGTGAGAATACTGCCCAGATTCGTAAATTGTTCAGCTTCATTGATTTTGTAGCCGAGAACGATGAAAGGCTTACAGGACGCAGGTGACTCAGACAAAAGACTTGACAGGACCTCTGTTTTCTTGGTATTAACGATTAGCCCTGCGTGGCAATATGTAGCGGCAAGGATATCGAGGGTTTTGGTGCAAACCAGTAGCAGTGTGGCTGACCAAAGCAGCGTCATCCGCATACTGGAGTTCAAACACTGATATTGTTGTGACTTTTGACCTAGCTCTCAGACGATGAGCGTTAAAGAGGCTGCCGTCGAGGCGTTAGTTAAAATGGATACCGTTACCCCCGGAGATGCCATCGCGAAACAGCAATGTCACGGCTGCCCGGAAAAAATTGAAGATGACAGGAGCCAGTTCACACCTTTGTTTGATACCAACAATGACTTCAAAGGGCTCTGACTCACGGCCATCAGAGATGACTCTGGCCAATATACCATCATGAAGTTCATGTAAAACTGACAAAATGGGGAGGGCAACTAAACTTTCCCAGCACATCCCACACAGCTCTCTTTTCACAGTGTCAAAGGCCTTTGTTAGATCTATACATGCCAGGTACAGATCCTTATGCTGCTCTCTACATTTTCTTGCATTAGTCTTGCAACAAAGATCATGTCTAAGAGTACCATGGAAGAATAACATCCACCACATTTGAGAGAAGGCGACTAAGCATTACACGAGCAAGTACTTTACCAGCAGAGGAGAGAAGTGACATACCTCTGCTACTCCTGCAGTCGGCTTTGTCTCCCTTACATTTACATATTGTGATGACGTTAATATCCTTCCACTGCTGTGGTATTTTGCCGGAGGTCCAAGCACTGGTAATAAAATGGTGCAAGTGATGCAAAAGACGAGGACCTCCATGCTTAAGGATTTCAGCAGGGATGCCGTCAGGGCTGGCAGCCATATTATTTTTTAGTCTCTTCACAGCTTTGCATACCTCATGAAAAGATGGACAGGAATCGAGTATAGTCAGGGGTGGAAGCAGTAGAAGTTTGTCAAGTAGACAATGGTCAACAGGGTTGGGGCAGATGAGTAATTATCTCAGATGTTCTGCCCACCGCAGGAGGATATCATTGTGATCCTTATACAAAGTAGAACGATTCTTTGACCTTACTGGGTACACAGAATAATGAGTTAGACCACAGACTGCCTTAGTGGCAGCATAGAAGTTGTGCATTTCATTTGTATCAAATTGTTGGATTTCTCTTGCTCTCTACCCACCAGACATTTTCCATCTGCCGCAGATTGGTGAGTGGAGTAAGGCAGCAAGTGTAACGGAGGCCAGCTGGGGTGGTTAAGACCGGAGGGGTTACATTGGTGCCGTGACCCAGATGGGAGTGAAGATTAGGGGGGTGACTGTAACGGAGGCCAGCCTGGCAGGTTCTGTGCAGGTAAACCTCACTCCCCTGATCTCAAAGAGTCTTACTAGTGACTGACGCTACTGCAGTCTTTAGTCTCCTTGTTAGTGCGCCCGCCTCCCATGCCGGCGACACGGGTTCGAGTCCCACTTGGAACAAGAACGAGGTGGGGCGGGTTAGGACCAGAGGGGTTACATATGCGCCTAATTTTTTGCTTGGAGCAGCTTGCGGATGGCGATGCTATTCTCATCAAACCGATCATGGTGCCTCCTTGTATATCCTAGAGTCTCAGCAGACGCCTCAATAATGATCTTGGTGAGTATTGACCACTCTTCAGTAAGCGAAGATGTGGACCTGTTTTCAGACAGAATGGGATCAGGCAGAGATTGCAGCGGGGTGGAAATTGCACTTCTAATGGTCGGGTCGTTGCAAGCCTTAACGTTGGAATGTCGTCTAGGTTTCTGTCTTCGAAAAGCCGGTCGTATGTGCAATCTCATAGTTGCACACACTTGGCGATGGTCTGTCCAGCATTTGCCAACTCGCATTGTTCTGGTGGACAAGACATCATGCATGTCTGAACGACGTACAATCACATAATCCAATAAATGCCAGTGCTTGGATCTAAGATGCATCCAAGTGGTGTTTTGTTGATTTCTCAGCTGAAATAAGGTGAAATAAGTGATTATTAGATCAAATTGAGCACAGGTGTGTAATAGACGAAGGCCATTGACATTGGGATTTCCAACTCCGTGTCCTCCTATGACCCCACTCCAGACATGATAGTCACATCCGACACGTGCATTGAAATGACAGAGTAGGACAAATTTGTCATGGGGAGGTATAGAGCAAAGCGCTGCAGAGAGTGCTACATGAAAACTGTTCTTGGTTGCATCATCAGAAGTCAGATTGGGAGCATAAGCGCTAATGATTGTCAAATAATGACGTTTGATCAGTGGGATGCGCACCGTCCTTAATCTTCAACTTACAGCTACTGAAGTCTCTGTAAATTGGTTTAACAGAGAGGTATGGATTAGAGGGCTGCATTGGGTTTGGGCTCCCGTGGGACCCAACGCAAATCTCGCGGGAGCGGCTGGTTTTACCTTTGCGGGAGTGGGCGGGCAGAAAATTTCGTGGGAGACCCGCGGGGAACGGTGGGATTTGGTGTGTAGTAGAAATGTAGCAGACATCTGGAAACAATTCTCAATTGTCACTGAAAAAAATGGGAAAGAGTTAAACTTCATAAGTTGCGATAAATGTACAAAAGTGTTCGTTTACAACGGACATAAATCTGGCAGCTCTGCCCTGAGGCGACATACCTTTTTTGCAATAGCCTGTTAAGCAAGCTATTGTGAATGTGAAATCTGTGAGATTTTTTTTAAGCATTCTATTTATTTTATTTATTTCGTTTTCTATTTAATTTGTTAAAATTATATCTAGCCTATTTTCAAAGTTCTCTGTGTTTATTTATTTAATGTTAAAGTTATTTCCTAGTTAATTGTTTGGTGCGTGTGTATGCAGGAGGCCTAGCCTGCGTTTAAAAACTGAGGTGCCGCTAGTTGCTGTTTTGTTTTAACGGTTAATGTTTTATAAGCTAATAAAAAAATACCCAATGTTTTTGTCATGTGTGGTGCTTTGGTTTAGCATCGGTTACTTCATCTTATTTAAACGCAATCATGTTTAAAGTCTGTTATTCTGGATGTTAACTTGAACCAATAGGTCTGGGAGACCTTTCCAAAAGAAGGTATAGCCCGCGCCAACTTCGGTGAGTGATCCTTCGTCCTGCTACCTAGTCTCACTCAAAGCGTTAATGTCGATGTTGTATCTGTTTAGCTCAGCAGCGACTAATGCAGTACGCCGTGGGAGCCTCTCAAGTGGAACAGACAATATTTGGACCACCTTTTCTAGGTCCCTCCTCGTATGAGTCGAGCAGTGCGTTTCCTGAATAGGGCTGCTCAGCCGCTCAGGAAGCTGCCGAAGGAGCCTGCTGTTCCTGTCCCAGGTTCCAACAACCATCTGACTGGAGCTGCCTGCATGCAGATCACGGACTAGAGACTCCCAGCTCCATCCTGAGTCTGTCTCAGTCGCCTATGAGGTCCATTGGCGCAGGACTTAGAAATATGGTAGCAATGCAAATTCCCGCTCACGGATATTTAAAGTGGAGGAAGGTTGCACAATCCTTAGTCCACTACCTTGACTGCTGTCCAATGGCATAGGGGAACCCGAGATGACTGGTGCACATAGTGGTTGCAGGGGTCTGCCAGCTCATCCCAACTAAAGAGGAAAAAAAGCTGCCAAATGCCTGACCCCAGTGGCATGCAGTTAAGATTATCATTTCGCAGCCGAAGCCTGTAATGTATCGTCTCAATTGGTGAGGAAACCGTTGACTCACTACGGAGTTCATCCCCCTTCCATACACCAGTCACAGCTGCTGCAGTGCGGTTAAGCCCGTAACCCCAGGCTCAAAGGGACACCACTTGCATTGGCCACCATTTTCGGGGTTCTCAGTTGAGCCTGCCCATCCCGCGTAACGCCCACGGTGATACTTCAGCTAAAGACTTCTTCGCTGGTGATATAGCTCAATGAGCAATCCCGTACTTGGTGTTCACCCCCACAGTACGATGAGGTGCAGGTTGGATTTTGATACTAAAATAACACTGATTAACGCATTAAATTTTTACAGCATTTAACTGTTGTTAATGTTAACATTATTTTTTAAATGTATTAGTAAATGTTGAAATGAACATTAATTAGATTAATAAATGCATGTATTTTTCATTGTTAGTCAATGTTAACATAGTTACCTAGTGACAACAAATAAGACCATATTTTAAAATTTAACCCAACAACCTAACAGATAATCCCAATTATACCAAATATTCCAACAAGGATGTCACTTTCTGATGTCTTTACTTGACTATAATAGTTTCGGTCAATTGTAACTGACATTTTATTAATAATTTTGTTATTTGACATCTCACCAGAGGAGGCACAACAAGGCACGAGGGTAAAATAAATAAATAACTAAAAAAGTTCAAAGACGCATATACCAAAACATTAAAATGAGAACTCATTTTTGTAAATGAAACCTATTTGTCGATAGAGCCCATCAGTCTTGTGAAGCGGGGTAAATTAGAAGGCTTGCATTTCCGTGGGGTTGTGCAGAATGCCAGTGGGTAGCGTATACACAACATCCCTCTGTGCATATTTACCCCTGGATTGCTTCAGGCTAATGTCTCAATAATTTTCCCTCTTTTTTTTTTTTTCGCAGGTCCTTCCCACAAAGGACTTGACTAATGATCCATGGACAAAATGAAGCATTCAAATTTATTCATTAATCATTCATCTCCAGCTCATTGAAAATGCTAAACTTCCACAAAATTAAGATTGAATATTGAAAAGTGATTGAGGGAGACAGCTCTCTGAGGAGACAGGAAAAGAGAGGATAAACAAGCAAGAAAGGAGGAAAAAAATGACAAAGGACACAGAGCGAGAGGCGGTCGAGACCAACCCGAGCCTGGTTAGGGTTACGCAGGTATACTATCCGCTAGTTAAGGTCAGAGGGGTTTAAGTAGGTGTAATTAGATCCAAGAATCTAGAGAAGCGTAGAATTTCTGTCAACACAGCCCCCTAATTATTCTCTTTTCCAATTAATGGTGACATAGATTAATTATCTGATGAGGCAAAGCCAATTGCAATCATTCACCCCGCTAAAATTAGATCATTCCTGACAGTAGCATGAAAGTCACCTGCTTCATTGTTATGGATTGGGCCGTGAGCGTCGGACAGGGGAGAGAGTGAAGCATGCTGGGGGTTTAAGTAAGTTGTCTGGCGCAGGTGAGCGTCCAATTACTCCGCTATCTGAACTGTAGGCATCTTCCTGCTCCATCCATCGGCATCTGCGACGGGTCTGTTTGCTTGCTGCGGGACATGGCTGGTAGTTGAGTCATCTGTCAGCGAGAGCAGGAACTCAGAGAGGCGATGGATTGTGTTTGACAACTTCTCCTGTTTAAATAGGCAAGCAAATGGAATCAATGAATGCTGGCTAATTCAGTACAAAATCCTGTAGTGGAGCCGGAGCCTGCAAAAGTCCGACTTAGATGTTCCCTGCTGGAAAGGCCAGTATAGCTGGTCACTAGTATATGTTGTGTTAACTAACCAGCTAGACTTTCTTGGTGGTGCTGGTGCTAGTCTTAGCATTTCCATTTAATTTCAAGCCCATTTTAATATAATATGTAATACACACGCTAAAAAATGTTCAGGGGGTCAGTATGATTTTTTTTGGAGAGTATGCACTGTTTATTTAGCAAGGACACATTAAATTGATCAAAGTGACATTATAAATATACTCATAATCTTACAAAAGATTTCTAATTATTTTAAACTTTCTATTTATTCAAATACTTGCCCTCCCACTTTTTGTATTTCATTGTTCCGGCTACCCAATGCATAATGTTGATGCAGCACAGACCTAGCTTTTCCAAACCATTCATAATAGATAAGAATACCTTCGGCTCAGCAAATCAGCATATTGGAATGAAAAGCATTGTGTTTGTGTAAACACCTTGCTGTCAACTTATAAATTGCGTTGCGGGGAATTCAACTAATTATTTACAAAGAAAGGCATGGTAATGCATTGACTTAAACATGAAATGTAATTATTATTGAATTATGTTTTCTTGTAACACAAATTATATTTTCTTGTCACCGTAAATGTTAATTATTCAAACTTATGAAACAAGTTATCTTTTTGCGATGATTGGTAGAAGTGATTGCTCTGAAAGTGGATACAGGTGACCTGAGGACCTGGAGTAATGAATGCTGAAAATTCAGCTTTGATCACAGGAATAAATTACATTTCAAAGTATATTAAAATATAAAATGTAATTTTACCGTTTTTACTGTATTTTTGATCAAATAAATGAAGCTTTAGTGAGCATAAGAGACTTATGCTTTCAAAAACATAAAAAAATCTTAGGTACCCCAAACTTTTGAACAGCACTGCATATAATGTCATGCTAAAATATAATAGAAAAATATATAATCCTACATTTTGTTTCATCAGAATACACATATACTCACTGCTTTTTTCTCTAAAACGGTTTATTTGCGGCATTTACTGTAATAATCAAACTTTGTCCCATTCCCTTATTCCTACGAAAGAGCAACACTGACATTTGAAACACTTATTTTGCAAGACATAAGATTGAGAAAGACAAAACAAAGGAATGGGAAAAATGGTGTGTGCCACACTCCTGCGCATGGGTTCAGTGCGTGCCTGTTTTAAAAAACCTCAGCAACCAGTTTTTCTATTAAACTGCCTTGCACTGTCAACCAGCTTGGGAACTGAGCTGGCCTAGCCATGCAGAAATTTTCTGACTAACAATTATATCAGAAACAAGATCTTGGATTACGGCCCCCCGAGAGCAGCGCAGTGGGCGTTCGCTCCAATTATTACTGGCCATTCACAACTCTCCACCCTGCTCTCTGTTGTTAGCAATTGTCAATTACGCTATCCCTGGTGTAAACTTGCATAACCCGGAACTGAGTGCCAAATCTTGCAGCGGCGTTTCGAGATGACAGGCTTGCACGCTTTCTCTATTTCGTTTTACTCTTCTCCCCATCTCTATACTTCAGTAGAGCTGCTTAGAAGCAGTCATTTGTTCCTCAGGAAGACACAGGGACAAATCAGTGGAACTAGTTTTTGCAATCCGCAACCTTCAGGTTCCTCATGAATACATAGGTGGACAACTTTTGCGAGTGGTATCTTAGGAGAAAAAATGTTCGGACAGAATCAGCATAGATACAAATCTCTGCACACAGAATATTTGTGATGGTTTAAGATGGTTAAAACTTTACACATATAAGAGATTACTCTACAATAAAAACATATCGCAAGTTTCATACACTCTTAAAAATAAAGGTGCTTCACGATGCCATAGAAGAACCTTTTTGTCTAAATGGTTCCATAAAGAACCTTTAACATCCAAAGAACCTTTCTGTTTCACAAAAGGTTCTTTGTGGCGAAATAAGGTTCTTCAGATTATAAAAAGGTAAGAAAGAGATGGTTCTTTAAAGAACCTTTGACTGAATGGTTCTTTGTGGAACCAAAAATGGTTCTTCTATGGCATCGCTTGAAGAACATTTTGAAGCACCTTTATTTTTAAGAGTGTACCTCAAAACTAGCTCCCCACTTTAAAATGTTTTTGTTTTCCCATTTGTGATGTCATGATATTCCACTGCTCAACAATGAATGTAGACAAACTACACCTCCATAACCTGCATATCCTTCCAAAAGAATCAGGACATTAGAAAGCCTCAAGTTTATTTTACACTCTACCTGAGCGACTGAACAAAAAAAAAAAAAAAAAAAAAAAACAAATGCTCTCTCCCGTTTGAATTTTTATTTTTTTACAAAAATAGGGATTGTCAAAAAAAAAAAAAAAATATTATCATATGCTAACCTCAAGAAACATATAAAAGATCTGAAAATGCATTTAATTTTTAAAGTAAACTCAGGTAAATTAGGACACCTTTTGCCATTGAGATTAGTGGGAAAAATGGCCTTTTATTAACCATATCTTCTTACTCCAAATATGTGCAAATCAATAAACTGTATTAAAAAATGAATTAAATTACATAATTAAGAAAGGTGTCAGTTTTCAACCGTGCAAAAATAAAGCACAACTATTGTTTGTGTTGTGATAACCATTGAGTTTTTATGAGTAAGAGTTATTTTCCTCTCTGAGCCCAAGAGGACCCCTTGTCACAGGGCCCGGGACATTCCCGGATGTCCCCCTGACAACGAACATGAATATACTAGTGATCTGAAGTGTTATTGAAAGCTTGGCACGTAATGGAAACATGACTAGAAAACTTGTATGACCAGAAAATAGCTGTCTGATTACCAAATGGCTGCCAAGTAGACTGCTTTAAAACGGTTGTGTGCAATCCAGGAAGAAAATCTTCAATCAGAGTTGGAGACAGAGATGTTACATTGGACAATTTAGCCCTCTCTTACAACTTTTCTCTTTAGCAATCCCTTTCTTTGCTGAAATATTTGCTAGACTTCTGTTGTATAGTAAAATCACGTAACTTATTGGCTCATAATATCATGAGGGGCCCCTGACCCTGTCTGTCTTGTCTCCACAACCCCCATGTCCCATATGCCAGTGGCTGTCTGGCCATTGTATAGCAAGCAGTTTGCTGCACAATACAAAGACAATAGGAAGCTGTGACAAATTAGATTTTCTAATACCACAAATGTATTTATTCCCAAGCCTTCCTAACATCTAAGGTTAGCGACTGCACGAGTCCTGTAGTTTTGGGTCATCAGTGCTTTATTGCTATGCCTTGCTATACTCTGATTTTACAATGTAAATTCTCCTCTACACAATGCTAGTCTGTGTCTGGGGGAGGAGATCAACGCAAAGCTGTGACAAAGTTTGGAGTAAGGCTGCTCCTTTTGTCCTTCACACTCGGAGGAGCTTGAAGAACTCCTCGTCTTCATGCTCCATTCACCAGCCTGACTTCCAGAGCTGGCCTCCCCTGACTGAGCCACAAACACACCGCCGCTCACCTCATTATAAGCGCGCATAGCACACCTTCCACTGAGACCAAATGCCTTTTGTGTTAGAGCATCCAAACATTACGGTTGCATTATTCCAGTATACAAAGTCATGTTAAATACAATGCTAATTTTAATCATTATTTAAATATAATTGTAATGACCGTTAATTTGTGTCTGCATTAGACACTTGCACTAGTTTTTGATGGTCTACATTATGTAAGTGTGACTGTTTTTTCAGCACCTTACACCATGATCGCCACATCACAACATGTCATAAGTAAATGCCTCCTTCGTACAGACTAAATGTGACCTTGGAGCACAAAACCAGTCTTAAGTTGCTTGGGTTTATGTGTAGCAATAGCCAAAAATACATTGCATGGGTCAAAATGATTGATTTTTCTTTTATGCCAAAAATCATTAGGACATTAAGCAAAGATCATGTTCCATGAAGATATTTTGTAAATTTCCTACTGTAAATATATTAAAAAATGTATTATCATTAGTAATATGTATTGCTAATCATTTAATTGGGACAACTTTAAAGGCGATTTTCTCAGTATTTAGATTTTTAACTATATATATAGTTATGAATATTTAGTATATGAATATTTAGATAGTTGTATCTCGGCCAAATATTGCCCTATACTAACAAACCATACATCAATGGAAAGCTTATTTATTCAGCTTTCAGATGATGTATAAATCTCAATTTCAAAAAATTGACCCTTATGACTGGTTTTGTGGTCCAGGGGTCACATATGTGTATTTTTAGTTGATTCACTTGACACAGTTTATGAATGCAATTTTATATCTTAATGCTGTATTATAATGTTAGCCATTGTAGATACTGATATTTAGAGAGTGGGGTGGCCGATATAATGGCCAGATGTACTTGATGAGAGCTAAATGAGATGTACACATACAGTATACGCTGAAACTAAACAAAGATTTGAACACAATATTTACTTGATATTCACTGCAAACGTTTGATATTTCAAAATAAATTATCCATTGACTAGGCTAGATTAATGCTAATGCTTCTGTCCGAGCCACCATTACGATAATCTCAAAATGGCTCAAAACCTCAGAAATGTCTTTCGATATATCAATTCAAATTCTACTTCATGTCAGTCCAAACCCATTCGTCTTCCTTTCTTTCGTGGAACACAAAAGGAGATGTTTTTTTAAAATGTTCACACTCTTCTCGCTCCCATACAATGAAAGTAGATGGTGGCCATCTGCTGTCAAGTTTCACAAAAGCCATAAAAGAATCATAAAAGTAGTCCATGTGCACAGTGTTTCATATCTGAAGTCATAGAATAGCTTTGTATGAGTCACAGACTGAAATGTAAGTCATTATTTGCTGAAAGTGTACTTGACAGCCATGGTCACTATTCACTTTCAATTTATGGCACAAGGAGCACACTCTCCTTCTGTGTTTCATGGAAAGGGTGAGTAAATAATGACCAAATTTTCATTTTTAGGTGAAATATTCCTTAAAGGTTAACCATCTTAACCTCAACAAGCATTAACCCAAGCGGGACCCATTGTAGTATATAGTGCGATACTTACAAATAGTGTTGTGTGTGTGTGTGTGGGTGTTTGTGGGGGTACTAAAGAGCCCATACCTGGAGGGCTTTCATTTTCTGGTTGTTCTGGTTGGAGAGGGTCTGGAAGCGGGCCAGCTCTGCCTGGCTGTAGACGCTGCGGCGTTTGAAGTATTTTAGCATGGCTTTGTGCATCCTCTTCTGCAACAAAGAAAGCTGGGGAAGAAAGAAAGAAAGAGGGAGAGAGAGAGAAAGAGAGGGAGAATTGGTAAGGCAGGAGAGGAAATTAATGGCAGTGTTCAAGAAGAATGATGGAGGGGAATAGAGAAAGCAGTCAATAGCCCATTCTGCAGTACATGGGGCTGACAGGAATTTCACAGTCTCTTGCTCTCCCTGCCCACTCATGTGCACTGGGCGGAAACCAGTCACATCTGGCTGCCAGGATGGGGGGTTAATTTTCTCTAAATGCTTCAGCGGTTTTGTTCTAGCTCAGGCAAACTCGGTGACTGCAAAGCTGATGAGTAAAATATTTCGACTTCACTCACTTTAACTTTATACCAATCCCCTCCAGACATATTTTACACATACACAAAAAGTCATGAACCCCCTGCCGCAACGAGAAATTATTCCGAGTATACTGAAAAAAGAAAAAAAAATGAGAGAGAGAGAGAGTGTGTGTGTGTGTCTGTGTGTGTGAGAGAGAGAGAGATTAGAGAAGAAAGAAAGAAGAACACGCGCTTACTCTTTATTATTTGTGCAGTTTTCCAGAAAAAAAGGGGGTTTCAATTCAGAGGGATGTCGTCCCTTGTTTCGCCCCATCTCTTCTCTCTTCCTTTAAGCTTATCATTGCTTGGCAATGTGTTCTTCGGAGCATGAAAAAACTAAAGCGAATTAGCTCAGCCTTTAACTGAACGAGTACAAAAAATGTCCTTTATGGAGCTCTGTCAAAACCTGTACTATCCTGTTAATGCTACAAGTAACAATATGTACAATATTCTGTAGAAAGTTATAACAAATTATAACAAAAAGACACCAGGCAAAGTGATGCAAGATACTATTCTCATCCATGCTTTCTGTTGTTTGTACAGTATCTGTGCTCGCATAACAACCCACCTTGGCATGTCTGAGATGTTTACAATGCAATTTCTGTTAGGCCTTCAGGGTTACCTTTTGTTTACAAGCACTAAAGTGTTTCTGGAAGTTTAGGTAGGCCCATGGGTTATACATTTAACCACTGCAAGGGGGCGCTCTAGCTCTCTCATTCAGACTAAACTGGCAAAATGCCACTGTATATGATAACCTGTATTATCTATAAAAGTGATCTGTTGATGTTAAGGACATAGTTGCAGTGTCCATTATAGCAGTTATACTAGACATATAGTTGGAGCTACAGTCAACTTATAAAAGTGCAAAACGAAGATGTTTGTCTGCATAACCAGAGGACACCACATAAAACCACATAAATAATTAAACACCATCTGTCACTAGCAAACTAATGCACATATTTAGACTCATTGTATTGCACTTTTTATAGCAGTAAAAAAAATTGGACTCAGAAAATAAAAAAATCTAATAATTAAATGGTAACTGCAATTTAACTAGCACTATAGTACAGGAAAAAACAGCATAACGTTAAATATAATGTAATTATGAAAACAACTGTATTGGGTCTCATTGCATTGCACTCTACTCATTGTTCTATTTACTTCCCACTTTTAATTATACAG
Source organism: Sinocyclocheilus anophthalmus (assembly GCA_018155175.1). Lineage (NCBI taxonomy): Eukaryota > Metazoa > Chordata > Actinopteri > Cypriniformes > Cyprinidae > Sinocyclocheilus > Sinocyclocheilus anophthalmus. The sequence goes on along the minus strand of JADLZN010002102.1, from coordinate 38,705 downwards.
TATATAGTATATTTTTGCCATATGATTAAAAGTGGGAAGGTCAATACTATTATTAAAATTTTTTCCCGTATTTTCTGCTGTGTATTTTTTTTTTTTATCTTACTGGGGCAATGAAGTAATACATATAAATTACATGCTGAACTAATCAGATTTAGCAAGTTTTCACTAATATATAGCCACATAAACAGTGCTTTGAAACACCATCTGAATCTATTTCTCATAATAAATGTGCTGTCACAGTTTCATACATGTGGAGCAGGTGTACGTGATAAATATACATTCTATTCAAACAATTCATAATAGACACATAGTCAGCATGGTATGGAAAACTTTTCAAAAATGGTAAGCTGTCATAAGAATCCATATTAAATTGAGTACAGCTCGGCCTACATGTCCTTATAGATATGTATGGAACTTTAAGAAGAGCTTGTGGTAAACCGTTAAGAGATGCGACTACATCCGCTCTGAAGGAGAGAACGCCGTACCAGACTGAAAATAAACAACAAACTGTAAAAAGGCTGAATACTGAGTAAAAGAAAATCAGGCTTTGATCATGAGCGTGGAGAATCCCGTCCACAGGATTTGCCTTTTGCATGCATTTCTCACTTGATAACATTCATGTAGTTAGATGAGGAGTTGTACGAGTATTAGTCTTTTGGGGAACAAACAATGTGTCTAGCTCTTCAGTAGAGTTTTACCGTCAGCGGTAGAATAACAAATCATATTAAAATGATCTACAGCTCGAAAAAATAATGCTATATACTTAAAGTGACAGATTATGTCTAGATCAGTATAACTAGTAATAATCTCCAGCAACAACAACAATGGTACTATAACAATAATGATCTGTGGACTAATGTCACAAAGACACAAAGCTTTAAATACATTCTCTGATCTCAGCTTAATATGCAGACAACTGTAAGTAAGCCATTTATGTGATTGTCACAAAAAAAGTATAAACACTGTTTCTCTGTGGTGTTATCGAAATGTTGCTTTAAGTAGTATTTTGAATTAGTGTTTAGAACAAATCTTTTAAGTGAACAAACCATTCCATTGACCAAAATCCCCATCACTGAACGAGTTTTGTTTTGAGACTGAACGAGACTCACTGAATTAACTAAATGAAAAAGAGATCGCATTTATGAACGAACTGAACAAATCATTCTCAAATGATGTAAGGACGTTATTGAAACTTAATTTAGGGTAGTTTTTATAACTTGATAAATTCAAAAAAGTTTAAGTTTTATTTATTAAAAAGAATCATTAGTGGGAAAAATGCCCAAAATGCACTCTTTCTAGAGTCTCTTAGATTTGTCAAAAGCTTTGTAGTTATGTTTTCACTCTGTGTTGTTTAATGAATCAGTTCAGTAAATGATTCACTGAGTCATTCATAACATAGAAAGACATACACTTTGATGGCACCTACAGCATAATAATGTAACCTACAAAAAGAACAAACTAAACAAATCAGTGAATGAACAAATATGATGAAGAGATTAAAAAAATTACATAGTTAAGGAAATTAATCAAAAATCACCACCCACTCAAAAAAATAATTAGGGCTGAATTTAAGATTTATGTATCTGAATTACATATATAATTTCCATCCATTTGGATTTCACAGTTTTAACATCAACAACTATTAAACTATGTGATGCGTATTTGTCAGTCAGTCATACATAAATTAAACAGGTAAGAAAAGATTGCTGCACCAAGATTATGTTTGCATTTTATGTAAGGGGTCATATGATACGATTTCAAGTTTTCCTTTCTCACAAGCTCTTGGGGCATAAAGAAGATCTGTAAAGAAAAAAAAAAAACTGCAAAGACTAAAGTCTCAAATCCAAAGAGATATTCTTTATAAAAATTAAAACTCATCCACGCCCTCCTAAAACACCTCATTCAAACACGCCCCCACATATCTACGTCACTATGTGGAAATATTAGCATAATTCCGCCCAAATGTGCACGCAAAAAAAGAAAAAAAGTGGTTTCAGTAACCGCAGTTAGTGCTGAAACAGCCATGTCAGGGAGACGCTGTGTGAATCAGTGCGAAAGCAAAAGCACTTATTTGGCCTTCAGGAAGTAGATGCAATTAGGAATCATTTGGTTAAGATTTATTTACAACAGAGCAGCAAAACCCAGATGTTCGAATTTGTGCAAAGCGTTTTATGGATGACAGTTTTTTGAACCTAGAAAAGTAAAAGGCTGGCTGTGCAAAAAGGCTATTTAAAAAAAAAAAAAGGTAAATTCCGACTTCGCTATGACAACCTAGCGGTTCTGAATCAGCGACTGTAAGTATGTTTATTAGCTTAAGTATTTGCTTTGACTTTCAAATGCGGAGTTTGCGCAGAGCAAGAGTAAGCGTTGTGTGTGTGTGCTGTGTGTGTGTGTGGTGTGGGGGGAAAAAGGGTCAATAACAGGAGATGAACTGTCTGTCAGAAATCATGCATGTCAGCGGTCTAACGCGTGTGTGTGTGTTCATCACTGTGTCTGTCACGCGACTCGGTTGCCCTTTCGGGCTTGAACTGATGATAAAACTAACAACATTATTAACTGTCATGATATTTACTTTAAAAGCTGACACTCGCGATTATGGTAAGGGGCGTTACATTTACGATGCGTGCTTGTTGTGGTCGGCCAATCACAATGCACTGGGTAAGCTGGCAAATCAGAGCAGACTGCGCTTGTCTGAAGGAGGGGCTTTGTAGAAAACGAAGAGGTTGAGAGAGGCGGGGCATAGAGGACATCAATAATGTACAGATTTGAAAAATAATGTGTTTTTTGAACATTAAAGCATGCAAACATATTCCGTTACACCAAATACACAAAATAATGATCTTTAAAATAGCATCATATGACCCCTTTTTATTTAAATAATATATTTTGAAAAAGCATTTATTCAAATTGCTTAGAATCAGCATAAATCTGTTTATTTAAAAAAAAAAAGAAAAAAGGAAGGTATTCAGTTAAAAAGTGTAAACGATTAAAATACGGCTAGCTGTGAAACACGCGATATTCAATTATTTCAAATATATGAGATTGAAACAGTGGATTTATTCATGCTAAATAAATATACCTGGTTATTGTGTATTTAAAACATTAACTTTTTTAGTACTATTACAGAAATCTTGCATGTTCCTTAGCAGTTCCATTTATGTATATGAAAATATGCCTAAATATTTATGTTAATTTGTTTTTTTAGTTAGGTTAAAACTGTGCAATCCAAAAGGATGGAAATTTTGATATGCAATTCAAATAAATCTTACATTTAGGCCTAAATACTTTTTGAGTACACTAAGTCCTGTTAGTGCATACCAACCGAACTATCTATAAGTTCGCCCAATGGCAAATGAGGGAAACCTGTTCGATAATTTCCCAGTCATTATTTTTACAATTCCTTTATGTGGCATAGAAATTAAACACTTCAGCTTTAACCTCTCACTTTAAACACCAGCACCTGAAAATGTCTTTACATTGCTAAGTATCTGTTGCTATACCAATATACACAGCCAAAAACAGTGATATAGTGTTGTTTGAAAATGACTAATGCACTGCACTCCATAGGTACGCACTGCAGCTTTGATGAATACCAGCAAAACCACCCATCCTTTAGTGATGGACGTACGTGTCATATTAGCATTTTCCCAAACGTTCCTGAGATGCAGGTTCTTGAGAGCGTTTGCATCTGCTATGTGACTGTTTCCACTCACTGCCATGTGAGATGGAATAAACACACATGCACGCCAGAGCAACGCTGTCATGAAGCTTATCTCATCGTGATTAGATTACTGCAGTGGCCTCCTAGCTGACTGCCCAACTAAAACCAACCACCTATGACAGGCTGTGTGGAGCACGCGAGCGTACGCTAGTCCGCGCAAACCTCTCTCTCATCACTATTTTACATGCCTGCTGTCTATCTCTGATGACAAAGCTAGACAACCACATCATTCACACATGGAGAACATAGCCTTGATGTATACACACATACAGAAGGAGTTGCAGAGAAAGAAATGTGTTTGTGGTAATGAGAGTTACCTGCTTGTGATCTTGGATGTAGGCCTCTGCTCTGTTTCTTATGTCAAAAACACAAACAGCTTCTTGTCTGGCAATCATCAGAGCTTTCTGCAACTCTCGGTACTCTTGAGCCAACTTCAGATTGAAGTTAAATTTTAGTTGCTTCCTGTAGATTACCCTGGAACAGATTTGCACAGGATGTTCTCCATCAGCTTCTGAGAGACTCTAACATGTATAACAAGCCATTAAAAGCTAAAACAAAGACTTAAACCTTTGCAACTGAAGAATGAACAGAGAGTCCTATTTAAGGGAATAGTTAACTCAAAAATTAAAAACGCACATTTGTGTCTTTCCAAACCTTTATGGATTTCAAATGATTTCAAGGAGAGATTTAGAAAAAGCACTTTTCCATGCAATGACAATGAATTGGGTCTGAAGCTTCGATAAAAAACACAAAAGCTGATTAAATAACTTATGCACTATATTTCAACTGTTCGGAAGCCATATGGTAGCTTTTTGTACAAGGAACAGACCGAAATGTAAGTTATTCACTGATAATCTTGCCCTCCAGTGGACCTTGTAAACTCTTGACGGATCATTGAGTCAGTGAGTTGAACTTGAGAACTGGATTAGTCCGATTCACGAACAAATCATTCAGTTTTGTGAACCGGATCAACTGATTCATTAAAATAATATTTCAGCTTTTCTTCTTCAAAATTTTATTGTGAAATTGTAAAGATGTAGCAAAGAAAAATTAGTTCGTCCGACCATTCCCAGTGTACTTCTATGGTATTTTTGCATCGTTTGAATCTGCACATTGATTTCCCATTTACTTTTGACAGACCTATTTACCAACGTGAAAATACTTCAATCTTTGATCAATATGCACACCAAATCCTCGGGACAACGTGCGACACACAAGGAGCCACCAAACGCTGGAACAGTTCATTGTCACTCTGCGGGGATAACAGTATGTGTGACAAGTCAAATGGAACAGAAAAATGGCTAAATCGATACAAAGTGAGTTACAGTACACTAAAAAAATGCTGGGTTGTTTTAACCAAACTTTGCGGTAAATATGGAATAACCCAACTTTTGGGTTAAAAATTTAATTTAAAAATGTAACCCAACGTTGGGTTTAGTCCATATTTGACCAAAGTTGGGTTGAAACAACCAGGTATTTTTTAGAGGTAGTTGTAGAAACAATTATTGAATTAGTTTTGTTTATTTTCATTATTATAAATTTATTTAATAGTAGCAATTTTGTTGTGCTTTTATCATTCTTTATCAGTCTTATTGTTTAACTAGTACTAATAATTTTCATTTTTATATTTCGTTAGTAATTTTCGGGCTTCAACACGAATTACTCAGGGCAACATTTAGTAGGTATGTTTTTTTTAAGTTTTTCATCTAATATTTATATCTTATTTTAGCTTTAAGTTATCAAATATTTTAAATAGTTTCAATTTTAGTTAACGATAACAACTCTGCACAAAAGACTTATTCTGATATTTTGTGCATGCAATGCAGTAACTTTCAAGCATTTTTCAGTGTTGCTTAAGTGTCCTCATATTTTGGGGCCACTGCATGTAATCTACATTGTTTGCATTTTGCTTGTTTTACACTAAAACGAATCCTCTTCGAATGCAGTAACGCTAGTAATCATACAGCACTTGAAGTATGTAAACAAATTACAATAAATGTCTGATTTGCTTGTCTTCACAATCTCCACAACCCTGTGTCAGCATCGGACACATGGAGAGAGAGCTATGGAAAGAGAAAGAGAAAAACATTTTCTGCTCTACCTGAGAATAAGGAATAATGAAGTGTGTCTGGGCAGTATAACGACCCAGCGCTAAACTGATGAGTTTAACCCAGCACTGAGAGTGGCAGTAAACATGACAAATGCCGGCTATTGATTTAAAGCTTAATTACTGCATGCAGTGCTGACAAAACCCATCTGATGCACCTCTGAAATGTAAATGGGACAAATTACACTTCATTGGCCATAAGAAACTGATGGTGTCTGCACTTTGCATCCTACTGCTTTTCTACTCACTGAGCGTCTGACTTCATCAAGTAAACATGCTCCATGAGAATATGATGAGGGGAGAGAAAAACCCCCAGCTTGTGAGGAAGTCACAGTGGAGTGTGTCCATAAGTGCAAGTAACATTTAACGCATCTCAACTGATCGTGTAAGGAAATGCACAAGTCAACACAAAAAAACCTGTTTACTTGCTTTATTCACATTCCTGGTCTTACTGAGATCAATTAATTGTTGCTAGGTTTTCCAAAGGAATTTCCCCCCCTAATATGTAATAATTTGTTGCTCCACACTGCCCTTTTTTCACTGAATATGCTGTTTACAAAGAAATATGTTACACTATGAAAATGGGTTGTAAGCATATTTGTAAGAGCAAATTTGACATTGACCTTAGTGCAGACAACAATGCAAAGGTCATGACATTGAATACACATGCGGATGAAACTGTTGCTTTTAATAAAAAGGTTTTATCTTAAAGGGGTCCTATTATGCTCTTTTACAAAGTCTTGATTTTGTTTTGGGGGTGTACTAGAACAGGCTCTCATACTAGGTTGTTCGAAAAACACATATTTCACATATTTTACATTATTACAACACCTCTCTCCCCAGTCTGGCATGAAAGGCTGGAATAGTTCCTGTATCAAATGAAGGCTCGCTTTCTGAAATATGAAATGTGCTGTGATAGGTTAGCTGGGCCAGTGTGTGTGTGTGTGTTGTGATTGGTTAGCTGGGCCAGTGTGTGATTGGTTAGATGGGCCAGTGTGCACTGTGATTGGTTAGCAGTGTGTGCTGTGATTGGTTAACCGGGCCAGTGTGTGCTGTGATTGGTTAGCTGGGCCAGTGTGTGCTGTGATTGGTTAGCTGGGCCAGTGTGTGTTGTGATTGGTTAGCTGGGCCAGTGTGTGGTGTGATTGGCTAGCTGGGCCAGTGTGTGATGTGATTGGTTAGCCGGGCAAGGGGTGTTGTGATTGGTTAGCTGGGCCAGTTTGTGCTGTGATCGGTTAGCTGGGCCGCTGTGTGTTGTGATTGGTTTAGCTGGCCCAGGGCGCACTGTGATTGGTTAGCTGTGTCTCCGACATAGTGATAACACTCGTGGCCTTCTCTAGTCCAGCTCAACCAGGTCTCGTCCCATTCGTCGATATTTGTGATATCACAAATCCCAGAAAATATGCGTTGTAGTCCAAAAATGAGTCGTTCGTTGTAGTTTTTGAAAGGTGATTTCTGTTAAATAAAATATCTCTTTTGAATTGGACTTCAGGCTTTGTAACTTTGCAGATCTTTTTTATGCTCAAAAAGCAACATTACAGACTAACTGAAGTTGAAAAATTAAAAAAAAGACAATTTAGTACATGGGTCTCGAGAAGACAATACATTGCAAATTTATTATAAATAAATCCAGTTGTGGTAATGAAGATAAAATTTATTTAGTCATGAATTGTAACCATTAATGTCAAAAGAAATGTAAATCTGAGAAGCAAGATATTAAGCCTGGTTTTTAGAAAGTATGACAAATTCAGTTTTCTTTTTCTTAAACTATTGCCAAATTGTTCTTTAAGTGTGTCTCTCTATAACACATGACGCTGTGTTCGTCATCCAGTGTTGTGCGTCACTATCCATATTTCCTATGTTCATTAACATCTCATGACTGTGAAGCCCCCCCCCCCCCCATACCACGATGTGCCATGCAGGGCAAGCGAAGGAATTACACAGTCTTCATCTGTTGGAAATGTTAAAAGTCTAAACGTTTCTGTTGGACGATGAATCTTTGTGCTCCTTTATTGTTTCCTGTGAGAAGTCTAAAGAGACTCTCTGCTCTGCTGCCCTACAGCAAGTTAATGGCAGACTGGCTCGATGAGAGGGAGGACTTTTAATTCGGCTCCTGTCTCGCACCAACAACTTGTTTGGAGTTTGCTGCTTCTGCGCGCATGGCGGATTAAGCCCCATTGCCTTTTCTTGTTTTGAACTAATGCATTCTTGATCACCGTTTAATGAAACTATATACCACATGGCGATTTCACATTAGATAAGCCATGTGAGACTTTCATCAGGCGCCGGGCTCTGACTGAGGCCATAATCCCGAAACTCAACTCCCCCAATAAATAGCTTTTCCCTCTGAAAATGAAGTGATAATACGTGGGTTTCATGCAAAACATAACATATTATCTCTGACAGAAAATTTTAAGAGCTTTCATCAAATGATTAGAGGTTACTAGAGGTGTGATACTGAGTGTCGGATATTCCAGAGCAAAGGTGTAATATGATTTGCTAGGTATTTAATTTGTGGGTATCAGAAGACACACAAACAGACGATATTAATGTACTGACAGTGTTTTAAAGCATAAACCCTTGTTCGTATGTACAACTTTAGTGAAATTGCAGGTTAACTTTGCAAGTTCAACCAAATTCAAGCTCAACGCAATCTCATAGTGGGGACATTTGGTCCAGTAAAGACATTTTAATTGCAAATTTATTTATAAATGAAATCCAGATTGGACACTTCCCTGCCACTCCAACTCTACAGTATGATTTTTCCATCCAGCTAGGTTCTTCTACAATTACCCCATCAACTTCGGTCAGAAATCTTGGTGTAACTTTTGATAACCAGCTGACCTTCAAAAGACCACATTGCAAAGACCGCTCGATCTTGCAGGTTTGCATTGCACAACATCAGAAAGATCAGGCCCTTTCTAACGGAGCATGCTGCACAACTTCTTGTCCAGGCCCTTATCATTTCTAGGATGGACTACAGCAATGCTCTTCTGGCTGCACTTCCATCAAGCACAATCAAACCTCTACAAATGATTCAGAATGCAGCGGCACGACTGGTCTTCAACGAGCCCAAAAGAGCCCATGTTACACCTCTCTTTATCTCCTTGCACTGGCTACCGGTTGCGGCCCGAATCAAGTTCAAGACATTGATGCTTGCATATAGAACAGCCACAGGCTCAGCACCGGCCTACTTCCACTCACTACAACGAATCTACATCCCCTCCAGAAGTCTGAGATCCGCTAGTGAGCGACGCCTCGTGGTACCATCACAGAGAGGCTCAAAATCACTTTCCAGAACATTCTCGTTCACCACTCCTGGCTGGTGGAACGATCTTCCCAACCCTATCCGGAATGCTGAATCCCTGACAATTTCAAGCGACAGCTGAAAACTCATCTCTTCGCAAGCTAATTGACTTCTCATAAAAAAAAATAAATAAATAAAAAATTTCTCTCTCTTTATTTATTCCTTCTCTTTCTAGATTGTACTTATTTGAACAATGTCTAAGAACTTGGTATAACAACCACTTCTTGTGTCTGTTTGCCAATTTAAGAAGAATCGCTTTATGTATCCAATTGTAAGTCGCTTTGGAACGGCTGCTCTAAATGAGCATAAAGTAAATGTAAATGAAAGTAAATTCAAGTTGTCTGTTTATATGGCGAGATGAATCTTGTAAAGTGACTAAGATTAAAATAGTGAAACACCATTTTGAGCATGCTCTATAAGTCAGTCTCGTATAGAACAGAATGAAACATTTTAAAGGGTTGTTCACCCAAAAATGAAAATTATGTCAATAATTACTCACCCTCATGTCGTTTCAAACACATAAGACCTTCGTTCATCTTTCGGGAACACAAAGGATATTTTTGATGGAATCTGAGAGCTATCTGAACCTGCATAGACAGCAATACAACTGAAATGTTACCAAGTCCAGAAACGTAGCAAGGAGATCGGTAAAATAGTCTATGTGACATCAGTGGTTCAACCACAACTTTACGAAGTTACGAGAATACTTTGTGTGCGCAAAAGAAAAAAAAAACGACTTAATTCAACAATTTGTCTCCTCCGCATCACCCTGTAGCGTCATTTTGGAGAATATCAGGCGGGAATGTAACAAACGTGTGCGTTAGTGTCAGCTGCGTCACCGGATACGCTGTTTCGTTTCAGAATCAAAATCACAACCAACGTGGAACAGATCCAGTGGGGAGCAGCTGACCAAGAACAGCTTACGTTGTTTACGTCAGTGGATACTCTGACAAAAGACGCTACAAGGTTGATTACGGAGGAGCGAATTGTGAATAAGGAATTTTTGTTTTCTTTGCACACAGAATGTATTCTCGTAGCTTCATAACATCACGGTTAAACAACTGAAGTCACATGGACTATTTTAACGATCTCCTTGTAAATTTCTGGACTTGGGAACATTTCAGTTGCGTTGTTGTCTATGGAGGGTCAGAGAGCTTTCAGATTCCATCAAAAATATCTTAATTGTGTTGTGTTCCGAAGATGAACGAAGGTATTACGGGTTTCGAACAACACGAGGGGGAGTAATTAATGACAAAATATTCATTTTTGCGTGAACTATTCCTTTAAGTAAAAAAAATTTGACTGGTGTAAAATTTATATGAAATAATCTAATTGATCTAACTAATAATAATAATAATATTATACATATATATACACACAAACACACACACAAATTTTGAATAGCACAAATTCAACAGCCTTTGAAACTCAAAAGTATTTGTAAACATTTGTACATATCTAAAGCTGTTCATATATAAAACAGTTTGCATTTTTGATGTTTTTAATACATTAATATTGTACTTTTCCAAATGTATATAAATATATGAGTGCTATACCCACGTTCTATGTGCATATACCTGCAAATATTAATAACATGAAGCTGCTGTCAACACAACCAGCTAACAGTAGATAATACTGGACAAAAGGTTTTTTGTTACATATGTTTTGTTCTCAGTGTCTTGAAATGTATTATTTGGTATCACTGGGTATTCCATAAAAATGACACGGTGCATCATCATACAAAGGAAATCTAAATATTTATAAAGGTTATTTCAGCTTGAATGGTGATTGGAGCACATCAAATCCCCTAACCTATCAAATGCACTCATGCTCGTTCGGCTTCAGCTGATCTGTTTTCTGATATGCAAAGAAAACATTTGTTAACCTGGATTATAATTATTTAAATAGCAAAGCTGATCTAGGATCAGCCCATATAGGAAGCCCTGACAAAATAATCTTGACATAAATGTAAATATGAAAGAAAGGGTTCTTAACCTCTGTGTCCTTCATGACAGCCCGTCGTTGAGTGAATCTGTGCGTGATGAGACTCCCTCTGTTCACAGGAAGCTATATCCCTGTGCACATTACCCATCACTACTGTGGCTGTCCCATGTTTGAACGCCATAGTGTTTGACAAACCCCTGAAAAAGACAACAAATAAAAACAAGCATGGAAGTCTAATATTTATATGGTCAAAAATATACTGTATTGTTTACAGTATTTCTTACTGTAGCTCCACTATAACATCTGGCATAGTGCTGATGGTTTGCTCCATCATCTCTGATTCTTGTTTGAACTCTTGAGACTTCAGGTCGAGCACCTTGATCTGGTTTTAAATCTCCTCGTACCTCAATAACATCACACTAAGGCTTTGCTAATAGCAAATAAATAACATACAATAATCGAATGACAAATATGGAACTATTTAAGCACTTTTAAGTTTTTAAGTAAGATATTTATAACTCATACTGTAAAATAAATCAAGTATAATTTTATGCTTATAATATTAATGCTTCATTTAAAAAAACACAAATTTTTCACATAATTTACCTTTATTCCACATCGCTCTGTCCCTTCTCTGAGAAACGCGCTGATCATTTCCTTCTTTTATGAAACCCCTCCCTCAGAAATACACGATGGGATCTGTTTGGTTAGCTAGCCCAGTGTGTTGTGATTAGCTAAACCGCCTCTAGTGCGCGTCTAATCGTCACGCCCCTCACCTCAGCGGCATGTGCTCCGGTTGTATTGTAAACAATGGCGTCGTCTATATTGCTTATCAATTTGAGAACCTGTGCAAGCATGGATTTTAATGGTAGGCCTATGTTTTTTGTTTGGGGTTGTATCATACTTTTAGATATGCTGTTATCTTTTGTAAACTGCTACTGCTTATGTTAAGCTTTAATATACGTTTTGGCCATGATTAAAGCTGTAATACATAACAGCAACCGTCCATGTTTAATGCGTCTCATAGCTATGTGAAAATAAGTGTTTAATTGGAACAGTTCATTGTTGGAGCAGAGCTGAATATGAGAGTGAGAGTGAGATGCAGAGCGTGTGCAGAGCAGGCAACGCAAGGAACAGTATTAAGAACCGTTGCTTTAGAACATGATTTTGAAAGTCGGAACCATTAGAATCGCTTAGAAGACAGATCGCGATCATATATGGAATAGATTGTATGTGCACATCTAGTTTATCCTCCTATCTATACGGGTTCGGTAACACATTTACAAATAAATTTCCAATGACTTTTCCATGCTTTTGGAGACCAATATTCATGACATAAATGTTCCATATTTTCCAATAGGAATAAAAGAAATTGTTCAAAATGATATGCACTCTGTTACTAAAAAGGAATGCTGTAATGCTACGCGTTGCTTTTTGGTTTAGTAATAATACAAAAGCTGCAACTGCGCCCGCGTTATCACATTTACAATATCCACATCACTGAATATTCTCATGTATTTAACTTGGGAAAGGCCGGAATGGCCAATTTTGGAGGTAATTGTTGTTGTTATTTTTTGCTGCTTTAGAGACCGAATTTCAGCGAGCCAAAGGCAACTTATTTAGGCTTGGGGAACAATTTTACATCATTAGCTCAGGCAGGCAGGGCAAGCGTCAGGCTTGCTTCCTCATTATTTTTATTTTACGATAGACAAAAATTATTATGGTGATGACAAAGATTTGCGGCGCTGGTGGAAACAGCACGAGGCCGTGCTACCGCGACTGTCACGAGTGGCTCGGATGGTGTTTAGTGTCCAGCAGCAGCAGTGAGTGCTGGAAGAGTTCCATGTTAAAGCGTACGCAAAGTTTGCCGCAAAACGCCAGCAAGTAATTACCATGATGAATGCCCCAGGGGAAATAGAACATTCGCAGGGTTTCGGTTCATTTTTGTGAAGCGCTCCAGCTCAAGACCGAGACAGCAGAAAGCGTATCCTGTTATTTTTTCTAAAAAAGCACAACGTATGCTAATATTGTGAGTACACACAAATAAAAGTAGACCATTTACAGCTACGAATGATGTATTACTCTTACCTTTTATGAGCAAAAATGACGGTGTATCCATTGAAAAAAATGCAAGTGATTGTGCTGGCGACTCCATGTCCTGCAAAGTGAGCTTTAGCTTCTCTGCACAAATGATTGGATACGCTCCTAATAGCACACATTTGTCTAGGTTAACCATTTAAACTAACATTGTGATATGCTTTAACTGTTTTATATCTATATATTTTATTTTAGGCAAGTTGTGATGATTTGTGAAGGTTAAATTGATCAAACATAGGCTATGATTAGCTCACTGTCTGCCACTGGCCGCTTGGTCGTTACTTTAACAAAACAAAATCTTGAATTTAACAAACAAAAAAATGTTCCAAACATATTTCTAAATTAACATAATAAAGAAACGAAAATATATATAACCCCTTTTGCAATTAAAAACGAAATGGAACTATTTTAATGGCTACAACAGCAGCTGTGTAATTGGGAAAGAGAGAAAGAGAAAAAAGACCACTGGGCCACTACATTCTGATAATTTTCGGATAAAGGGCCGGACTAAGGCATCATGTTGGAGCCCGTGCAGGGTTTATGTGAGTCTTGGTTAGCCAAACTCAATTCGGGGTACTGGCAAGGTGGCTTTAATAACGCACGAACGCCACTTTGGAGTGACTGCGCACCTCCTCTGGGAGCGCGCTGAAGTACCGAATGGCTTAAAAAAGGACGTGCAAAATAAAATAAATAAAAATTTTCTGATGATGAAAACAAGACACAGATTAGGCAAATGAAAATTCGTCCCGAAATTGCGAGTGAAAAGTCTTGTATCGCAGTCTGTGCGCAGCTGGGCCTGTAGCGAAGACAAGATGTGCCGCTGTGAAGCCGTTGAATTTCATCACGGCTTGTTGTCAAATGACTGATTTGATCAGTCATTGTGTTGACCTGGACTCAGTCTGTAGTTTGAGTATTATCATCAGACCTCACAAGCTATAGGATATGAATAAAAGTGTGGATATCCATCATTTTAAAGTCACAAAGCTTGCGGAATGATGTAAAAACTGAGGCGCAATCCCGCACCGAAATTCAGGATCTGATTAAACACAATTCTATTATACAGATTTTTGTGAAATAGATTTCAATGACTTTTCCAAAAAATTTCGGGGTTATTTTTTTCCAAAACGCTTTTCCAGGCCTGGAATTGGTGTTTAAAAATGCCATGACCTTTTCAGGTTTTGGCATGACCGTACGAACCCTCTTCTCTAAAGCAGAGCAGCATGGCCTCGCCCCCTTTGCTGCCTTTTTTCCGAGGGCGGGGTTTATGTGGGTTTGTGTTGTCACGAACCCGGGAAGTAACTCGTTGTGGTCCCTACCAGCCGTTTTTGTAGGCATTAAACTGACAGCATTTTAAAAGGCGATATCTCCGTTTGCATTGAACTTTCAGCGCCGCAACTTTGCAGATATTGTTTATGCTCAAACAGCAACATTACACACTAACTAACGTTAAAAAAGTGAAATCACAATCAACCACCTAACATGTTAGATCTAATCAAATGCAAATATGAATACAATTTTTTCATTGGAATATTCAGTTTCATCTCATGGGGAGCTGCTTTTGATTACACCGGGTAGAATTATTTTTTTTTTGGGTGCTTTCTGAGTTAACGTGAAATATCCATACTTGAACGATGATTTTTACAGTAAACCAGCTATATTTATTCTATGCCTGTGAGATTTACCTCAGATTTTTCTGCGTATGTCTGTCTCAGTTGCTCCACCTCAGTCTCCAGCTGAGTAATTGTAGACATAGCGTCTTCATACTTTTTCTGCAGCTCACTTTTCACCCTCTCGCAGTCTGTTTGTTCACAATGAAATTCAGCTGCCTCTGCGTCCCTATAACCCTGAACGTATCAATACCAAACATTAACAGACACAGAAAATGTACACACAAACTAGTGCAACACTGACATTGCTTCATCCATTATCATCATTTTATTTATTCATTTAAAGATGTATTCATAAGGAACATCTGGTTTTACCTTGAGAATATCTAAGGTGGTCATTTCAGTCATTATCAGGGACTTCATTTTGTCTATCTCTTTCTGCCCACCAAAAAGAAAAGACATCAAAATAACATCACCTGATTATGAAGCAAAATTTGGCAAACAAGACAAAAACAAAATCCAAAGCAGCTCAAAAGTGACTGTAGTCTAATTCTCTATAAACACATTATCTTAACAGTTGTATTCAATTTAATGTCAAAAGAGACCAATAAAGACATCAAAGTACTACTGTTCTAAACCTCTTATGTAAAATAATAATTTAATAATTGTTTACAGAACTATTTATTAGTTAAGTAATTATTTACTCACCTTCATGTTTTTCTAATTTTTTTAATTTTTTAAATAAAGCTACTGTATGGCTTCAGAAGACTTGGAATATAAAGTACGAATCATACGTACTAGTTTGAAGCCTAGTTTGAAGAGTGTCACTCTTAAAAATAAATGTTGGGGAGGGGGGGGGGCCTTGGGGGGGTTCGCAGTGATGATATAGAAGAACCATTTGGAACCATTTTTTCTTAATTTGAAGAAAATTTTAATAATCTACAGAACCATTTTCCACTTTAAAGAGCCTTTTGTGCAATGGAAAGCTTCCATAGATGTTGAAGGTTCTTCATGGAACCATCAATGCCAATAAAGAACCTTTATGTGTATGAGTGTTGATAGAATTCTTAAATTCTACTTTTTCAGTGGAAGAACTGCATGCAGGTGTGGAATGTCATGAGGGTGAGTAAATGATGATAGAATTTAAATTTTTTGGATCCGGGCTACACATTTGTTCATTCAGTAACCTTGCTAAAAAACTAATCTTTAGATTTGAAAGGGGCAGGTGTCCTCTTCCCCTGTTCTTCAGCTCCTCCAGAAAGGTTTGGCGCTCTAAACGGTCCAGCTCAGCTTTGGTGTCTGAGTGTACAGCAGACACCTGGTCAAACTCGGCTTTGACCGGTTTCCACTGCTTCTCGCTCAAACTGATCTTCAGCAGGACATGCTCTCGATCCTTCAGTAGCTTTCTCACAGCCTGTTCACTACAACAAAACAGCCACAAACAACATCATAAAACACAGTCCGTCCCACGAGATCCACTCCACGATACAGCAGCCTGCTCACAAAAATGCTTGCACAGCATTCCACAAATTTCACAACTGGAAATGAAAACGCTCTGGATACAGTATGTGACATCCAACTGATTACACAAGATGCCAAATCAAAGATTAATTACTGGAGTAGTTATGACACAATGCTTAAAGTTTAGTTCATTATGCATTACATTAACAACAAGCAGCCTGATTCTTGTAAAAACTCAAGCATTTACACAACGTTTAACAAACTGCAGTTTGTTTACAGCAATATCAGTGAAACTAAGTAAGGTATTTTATATATATATACACTGTATAATATTATGCCTTTAATTTTTATGCTTTCTTTTTAAAATTAAATAAAAAACGGCATTTTTAAAATTTGCATTTCATTGGGTCTATACTGTTCATGGTAATATACATACATTTCAACATTTGATTATACACCTTTTTAACGTAACGTGCCATCCACTTCCAGTTATTTTAGCTGTACAAAAACAGTCTATTATGCTGCTTGATATTGCACCAGTTTGTTATTTTTTTTAAGTTACTTCCCTATAGAGTTCAGTGTTTCATTGTGCATGTACAATGACAATAGTCTCGGAAGTCTCGCGCATTCACAGAAATTAGCTCACATCCGCGTTGCAAAATAAGGTGGATAATGTATTTTTTGCATGCTAAATCATTGTGTTAGTTCATGCTGCGGTGCTTCTTCACAGCATTTTAATTTCAGAAGCAATGCCACACACACCTAGACATTTTTAATGAAGTGGAATTAGAGTTTTTGCATGATTTCATGACATGATCTGCGGAACACAGATTCCGTGTTGATAATTAAAGGATCCAACACTCACACAACAGGCCAATGAACCACAAGACATCTCCAGCACATTTCTCATAGTGTTGTCATTTGAGTCTCCAACATGGAATCTAATGCTGATCCATAAGTTCTGTATCAAGTTGGGAAGAATCACTACTGTATATCCAGATTTTATTCCATGTCATAGTTTCTCATGATGTGTTACAGTTTCAACAAACCGGCAACACATGAACAGCCCTATTGGCTTGTGTGTGAAACATATGGTCTTCATAGATCTTACGGAGGCAACGGCATTTGTTATTGCTGTACCATACCAACAGTGGATTGTTTTTCATTTGGATCGATTTCATTTTCTGCAGTTCTATGAAAAATCTATTTGCCGTACTTCTTGTTGTCTGATAAAATTAGGTTATTGTGCTTGAAATTTGGACTGTATAGAATGTATAGTGAGTATAATGTTGTTGATTGCAGTTAACCACAATTCACCACCTTTAATATATATAATATATATCTATATATCACAAGGATTTTACAATAAAATGTACTATATTCAGAATTTTTACGTGAAATAACTGCGATAGGCATTACGATCCACGCATTAAACAAGATTACTGCAAAACACACGCGCAAAAACTAAACATTAGTGACGATCAGTATACCAGGAATATACTTTAAATTCAATCTAAAATGTGTGTGTGATCTGAAGATTATTGGACAAACCTTGGTGATTTCTCTTGTAGTTCACTCCAGTTTGTGCATTCTTTGTTTTGCCGGCGTGAGCTATATTTGTAGCCATTGCACGGAGTTTGCAATTACAATGGTTCTCCCTGGATGAGAGGCAGTATTTGGTTGCCACCCGACATGTAGAGATAATTAGCAGTCATGTGTCAAATATTCATGAAATTTAAAACATCATATAGCACCACCTACGGTCAAACCAAGTTTCGCTCTTTTGGAAAGTTTCTAAACTTTTGCAACTCTGTTGTGGCAGAACAACATCAAAAATGCACAAAATACAAATTTAAAAAGGAATAAACAAATGGCTAAAGAAACAAGTGAGCGCTCTGCGGCTCGTTCACTCAAGCGTAGTGTAATTGTGAAATCAGGGCTTAGACAAAATGGAGGCTCTGAGAGAATAAACACGGCAGATCAGTGCAAGGAATCGTGGGCCTTTCCTGCCCTCCAGAGGACGCGAGGGTTGACATCTCCAACACGGCACATAATTTCACCTCTGATTTATATCATTTAAAATAACAGCCTGTTATACTTACAGATGTTTGTATTTGGTTTTGAAGCTGCAATACTTCCTTCTTCTTTATCATCAATATCTCTTCTTTATCATCTTTTTCAGCTTTTAATGTTCTGACCTAAAAAAAAAGAAAAAAAGGTAAGTGAAATGAATATTTGGTACAAAAGCTCTTTCAAGGGACTAATAAAAAAAAATGTAAAAAGGAAGTAACATGAGCTTATGATTGTAACAGTCAGAATATTCCAAAAAATGTAAAATGTCTTCATAATATTTTTATGGATTTGATCTAATATCCTGTGAGCAAACTGTCAGTTGAATGTTTTCTAAATGAATACTGGTTTCTTCATGTACGTCTGTTTCCTGCCTCTCAAACTCTCAATGTTAGTTTTTCTATCGACTCTTGAATTTTTCTTTGAAACACCTCACACTGAGACTGCAGCTGCTGTAACTCACTCCTGTAGGCAGAGAAAGAGAAACTGTGTCATTCCCCATGTACACATTACATGTCTATATACCGCTTCATACAGATGGAGGGAAGCAGCTGAGTGACATCAGATTGTGTCAGTATTTCATAAGTATCGTTTTACCTAGAGAAATCGGTATTAGCATGTTCTATTTGTTTTTCATTTATTTGCAATGTCAATATGTGTTTTTACAAGCAGTGGTTGGTTATGTAAGTATAATAGACATCCTAAAATCTATAAATGTAACATAAAAATTGCTAAACATGTCCACAAGGCTGATTCTAAGCAATGTTTTCCATATGAGACATTTCCAAAAATTTAAGAATTTTGTGAAATAAAAGTGTCACGTAAATGTAAGTCAAAAGTATGGCATAAAATGTCAGGTGCAGCCTTTAAATGAAGATAACATGAATTAGAATGTGGTTTACATCTGCAGAATGTGTTATAAAATGGCTGATTTTGCATAACATATTTTTGATATTGATATTGTAATGTGCCTACACACTGATGGATAGGAATTAAACTGTGAAGATGGAGAGAACAGCATTTTAGTGACACCTTCTGTCTGGATTGATATAACACGAGTGAACTGAAATAAAAATATAGGCCTGATGTCTGTATCCAGATGACAAAAAAGGGCTCGCTGCTTGTCACTCAGATGATTTCTGATCGTTTCCATTTCTTTGTTCATTTCTCCTTTCCTAAGGTCTGCTCTGAATTCCTAATTTTTCAACTCCTCCTGAAGACTCTTTGGCTTCTGAGAGATGTTTGAAAACTTCTCACTGGCCTAGAGGAACATTTGTGACAATGTCTTTATGAATAAACATAATAGTCAGACAATGTTTATCATGGCAACATGGCTCAGCAGTAAAAATGGCATCCCAAAACAGGCAATGAGCTCAGAGGTTGTTTAGCAGTTTTAAATGCTTCTGTAGAAGTCAGTATTATTTCAGATTTTCCTTAAACAACTTTTACATTTGTATTTATCCAAATGTGTAGGAAAACATTTTATATATATTGTATTTGATTATAATAATTACAAATATTGTATTTGAGTTTTATCAATAATTTGACTCAATTATGTCATTCACAATGCTTCATGGGATGAATAGTCAGTGTCGTTATTGTAAACCAAAAGTAAAATGATTAAAAAAGTGTTTTAGTTAACTGAAAGCAGGAATAAAATTAAAATAAATATAAATATTAGGTGAAAAATTGTAAATTAGGAAAATTAGAAATGTTGCCTTGGCAAATAACTGAAATAAGTTGAAGTTTTAAAATTACTAAAACTGAAATAAAATAAAGCTAAATAAGAAATATTAATTTAAAAAACTATAAAAATGACGAAAGCACATAAAATTACTAAAACAAACAAAAATTTTTATAAATAAAAATACATTTATATCAAAATAAACAATTAAATATTATTAAATTCTATAATAGTATATACAGTAAATAATACTATAATAATAGTGGGTAGTTCATTCACAAAATAAACACTTCAGTTTAGCCCTCTTTATTGATGAATTCTTTGAAAATCCCTGTATAGAGAAAATAAACTGGAAAAACCAGTCCTCTGAAAAAGTGGGTGGTCTCTGCTGCGCTCCTCTAGCACGTTCTGGACTCTTTTAGTTAGATCTACATCCCTTCTTCTCTTTGGTTTTGTCTTATTGATTTCAGGTCCTCTAAACAAGCCAACAAACCGGTTTCGCAGTAAACACACCTCACTTTGTGCTGTTTGGATCTGCTTCATGATTTCACTTTCCAGCTGGAGTCTCTCGTGCACGAGCGGCCCGTGTTTCCTCATAAAATCGATATCCTCCTTCAGACGTCGGTTCAGCACCTCCGTGTGGGTCAGTCTGTCTCTCACCTGCCGCAGCTGATCTCTCCTCATTTCCAGTTGCCACGTCAGCTCAGCGATGTCTGTGCTGCAGGCTTCATGCTCGGACCGTGCAAATATAAGACAGACAGATGCGAAAAGTTAAGGATGGAGCAGAAAAGAGATTATTTTGGTAATTCAACTTTTTTAAAGACCCCATAACATAAGTTTTGTGGCTTTTAGTCGCATATATTTACAAAATTGGGGGGAAAAAAAAAAAAAAAATTTTTTTTTGGCCTTGTACTTAACTGAAATAAATCCTTTAAGTTTTTATATTGTATTTTATTGCCTTTAACATGTACTTTATTTCATTTAATATAAATTACTTTATATTTGTGCTCCTCAAGCCATTTTTGTGTGTTTTTGATGACCCTGTTGAATATTTTTGACTGTACATTGTAATAGAATAGAATAGAATAGAATAGAATAGAATAGAATAGAATACACTTTATTATCATTACCCACAATTACTGGGGGGGCCTGAATTAAATGTTAGCAGCTGGAAAAAACGTTGAACATACATGCAATGGCCGTAATCAATATCCAGTCTGGCCTTTCTGCACTGCTAGGAACTCATTCTGCTTCCCGAGACGGAGGCTGTGCATTTCTCCTTGAAAGTTTCTTGTGCTTTCCTCCCTTTTTCCTTTCCACGTCGAGCATTCTCTGCCTCTCTGCTGTCGCAACGTCAAACCCTCGACAAACTATCACCTCCATCAGGACATCTGTGGCACTGTTTATTTACAAATGATTAAATGATTATTGTTATTACTGTTATTTGAAATAAAGACTGAATAAAAACTCACAATAATCCACAAGTAATCTCCACCACTCCAGTTTATCAATTAATGTCTTCTGAAGCCCAAGCTGCAATGTTTGAAGAAACATCCATCATTAGATGTTTTTAACGTCAAAAAAAAACGAAACGGGTTTTAAAACGAAAAAGCAGTTTCATCTCTGAATCAGGAGAGAAATATCACAAGATCAAATCAACGGTTTACAGCAAACAGAGGACAACAGGGGACGGACTTTTTCACTGGAGGAAGTGTTTTTTATGGATTATGGATTTGTATTGTTTTGGTACTTTTCCCCTCACCAAGAACATTATTGCTGGACTGGATTGTGGATTACTTGTGGATTATTGTGATTTTTTTTATCAGCTCTCATTCTGACGGCACCATTCACTGCAGAGATCCATTGGTGAGCAAAGTGATGGAATGCTAAATTCCTCCAAATCTGTTCAGATGAAGAAACAAAAACATCTAAATTTGTGATGGCCTGAGGGTGAGTTTTTTACATTTATGGTGACCTCTTCCTTTAAAGGTCAGCATAAAATGGCATGCACAACCCATTTTACTTCCACATTCTGACATATTTTAGAGTGAAACAGCATACAGAATAGAAAAGGGTGGGCTTTTTATCCAAGTGAAGAATGATAGAAAATTGTGAAGACAATTATTATTTTTTTGTTTAGAATAATGTGCACGGATTAAATGATCAAAATAAGACCAAAAGCATGCATTAAGACAGTAAATAGACAGTTCTGATTTCTTGTTGTCTTTTAGGATGCTTTATTGTTTATTGTTGAACTCAACTTTGTTGCACAATGGTTTGGGAAATATATCAAGGATCCTGATCCCTGTATACTCCGTGCTTAGCAAATAATATTGATAAACAATACTGCACTTTACCTGGTAAGAATGCTCCTTTACTTGAAGGAAACTTGAGGAACTTTATGTCAGGCATCTCTCAAAAAACATCTATGAAAATCAAAATCAATGATTGAATGTATCATGATCACATACTATTAAAACCAATGCTTCTCTAAGCTTGATGATATCAAAAAGCATTACTATGGTACTGTGATTTTTTTTTTTTTAAAGATTTTTATGTGGTCGACATTGGCTTTATATAGAACGATCATACATCGACATTAATCAAAACAGCTGTTTAACTACCGTCTGCACAAAATGAACAGTTATCTGAAGTTAATTAGTAATGAACGCAGGTTAAACAAGGTTAATAGTCGCATGTATCAGCAACATAACAGGTTTGACTACTTACATTATTCGCTGATAAAGCGCTGCACGTTGAGCCATTGATGACATTTATTTTATTTTTGACCCATCAAGCGCGATATGATAAATGCTGACACATATCTCGCCACTGTGTCGCGTCGCGGCCTGTTTTAGACTTTGTTTCCAGCCCCCCGCTTTCACAGCGCGCGCGCGGTTACTAGGCAACAGGAAGGCCTTCATTCACCACTGACACAATAGACAAAACTGAGAGAGTGAAAAAAGCCTTTCAGGGTTGCGAAGGTTTTGATGTTGAATGGTGAATACAATCATGTGGGTAATGAAAAGTTTTAGGACCATTGCGCCACAGTGTAAAAAAAAAAACACTGCTTCAGTACTGCTATATATAAACAACATAGCATTTTTACTTTATAAATATATATGCACAAAATAAATTAAATTAAATAAGAGCACATTTTCGTTTCGTAGTATTTTTCATATTTATAATATATTTGCCCCACAAATTATTTGCTCATAACATTTTGCCACATCAAATGTGACTTAAAATGTAAAAAATATAATGCCAAAAAATTTTTTCATTTACTAATATTTATTAACGTCTCCGCAGAGCACCGATGGATGTGTTCAGCGGAGAGATTCCGCATTACGTCATCGCGAGAGGCGCATTACGTCACATCAAAGCAAACGAGCAGCAGAGCTGCGCGCCGCTCTCCGCGAGTCTAATGCGAACGAAAACAGACTTTTGTATTCAAACGCTGAGATTGTCGTCGATAAAGCGCGTGGTTTTAGCGCAGATGGGCTACAGTGAACGCAGAGGAGCTGAATTGAAACCCGTTTTGGCGATGACAGGCGTTTGGTGAGTAGCAAGTGCACAGAGCTCCAGACGCCTCTCTTCATTGTGAACGCTCCACAGTCTACTACTAACAGGCATCATGCAGATTCTGCAAGTATGATATTAATAATAGTGTGTATCTGGAACATTATGTCCTAAATCATCTGCTGCAATGCCAAAACGATGAAATATTATATTAAATATAGTGGTTAAATAAGTACCTATAAATTCTGCTTATTTATGCATGCATAATATATTTATATAATTGCATGGATTTGATTGAGTATTTTATATGTGGTTGGTTTACTGTTTCGTCTCATAAAATTTCACATCTTACAAACGGACTTTATATTGTAAACCTAAACAGTGTTGACATTTGATTGGTATTTTCTGCACTTTAAGTGAAATTTGAATAGTTAGACATTTGGAAAATAGGTTATAGTAGGTTCTGCATGCACAGAAAGTCAATCTGTGTTCATAAAAGTGATTTCTTTATTTGCTATGCCATATAATGTTATGAAACTAGACTGCATGTTGTTTTTGAAGTGCATCATTATATTAATTCATCTAATTAGATGCATAAAACAAATGGAGACGAATGAGAAGATGACATTAGAAAGACTTTCCTGTAAACATGTACATGTAAATCACAGTCTGAATGGGCTGGGAGACTTTACCCAGAGTTCTGTGCTGCTTCATTGTGGTACCATGACAATCAGTGCAGCATACAGGCAGTTACTGTGTCTGATTGGTGGAAAAAGCAGTTAGGTTGGGTAATGGTTCACTTTGCTGCGGATAGAGTTCTCATGGAATCCAATTCACACAGCTTTCACAGCAACCCAAGACAGGACTAAATGTGCAGAAGTAAACAAAATCTCTTTTCATTCAGACATTGAAATGGATTGATATTTCCATAAACTGCATATTTTATTAATGCATAAATAATGGCTAAAATGTGATTTACCTGTGAAACCATATGCGTATACGTATTATTATAAGTATAATAGTTTAATTGATCATGTATATACAAAGCAAAATACTGAAAAATATAAGAATTCACATATGTGACCCTGCAGCACAAAAGCAGTCTTAAGTCGCTGGGATATGTGTAGCATAGCCAAAATACATTGTATTTGGTCCACATTATAGATTTTTCTTTTTGCCAAACATCTTAGGATTGAAGTAAGCTCTGTTCCATAGATATTAGGAATTCTACCTAAATATACAAAACGTAATTTTTTGTTTAGTAATGTGCATGCTAAGAACTTCATTTGACACTTACAGGCCATTTCTCAATATTTTGATTTTTTTGCACCCTCAGATTCCAGATTTTCTAATAGTTGTATCTCTGCCAAATATTTTCCTATCCTAACAAAATATACATCAATGGAAAGCTTATTTAATTCAGCTTTCAGATTATGTATAAATATCAATTAAAAAAAATTACCCTTATGACTGGTTTTGTTGTCCAGGGGGTCCATATTAATAATAACTATAAAAACACAAATATATAATAGTTTATATATATATATGTGTGTGTGTATTTTCTTCTGATTTTCTTACGTTGTTTGGCAGCCTAATATATATTCCATTTTAGCCTGTATTAATGTCAGCTTTGTCTGTTATCTAGCAATGGCGTTTCTCAAATAGATGCTTTATGTGGTTCTGTAAAAGTGCAGTAGCATTATCTGCTATCAGCTACTCCCACAGACGGTTTAATGCGAGTAATCCAGTGCTAATTACTTGGTGAAGATACTCTGAACAGCTGTTTTATGTAGAACATGACTTTGTCCTCGAGGTCAGATCTGTACGCCTTATATGTCAGTCGCCTTCAAGCGCGAGCCAAATCATAAAACACAATTTCATGTTTTTCATTCAACCTGCCCTACTAAATCACTCACAGAAAGACAAAAAATGGAGTCGGGCTCAAAATGCCTGGATGCCACTGACTGTCCAAAAGGATATTTATAGGCTCGGAGATCCCAGAGCCACAATAAAAGGAGAACGAGAGAGAGAAAAAGATTAGAAGACCGACTCTGTGAAATATGGGATCTCTCTAGAAATGTCCCATTAGAGGGCTTGAATTACAGTCCTCTCTAGCGAGCCATTCTTGCGTAGCCTCATCATTTTGCCTAATAATTTCACACAGAGAATCTTTAAACTGCAAACAAGGCAGGACCAGGCCTAGGGTTAGGAGACGGCACAAACTTGCAACCAGATCTGAATCAGCCGTCTAAGCCCAACAAGAATGTGAGTCTCGCTCATTGGAAGTTAAAGATAGAGGCGACACATGCTGGATCCTGGCGAGTTCTTATTTCAGTCGGCTGCCAAGAACTCTATGTTTCGACCTGACGAAAAGCATTATTAAAAGTTGTGGACTCGTTGTGGTCGCTCATAACTAAGCGAGAAGAGGACCATGGTGCTTTCCGAAGGGTATCTGCTTTGGATTTTCCTTCGATTTTTTCGTGATAGTTTGGTTCTTTTTATAGCATTAGCTTGTTTAGATCTCTTCCATTTGGTTTAACATGATAGATGCGGTGTTGAAACAGTGAACCAAAACACTAAATTACGCTGTGGCAGCTTGTTTATCTCTGATGTGAGTTCAATAGGGTAGATTAGTGTCACGTTACTGATGGATTCATTTTTTGCAGTGCATTCTGGATATTTTTCACATCCGCAGGTGAATTTGATATCGATGGCTGGATGTGTAGCGCTTTGTCCCCGTGTTGTGCTGAACTCTTGGATCTCTAGGATTGTGATTGAACATTCCTTAAAGTTAATTGAGCATTCAAAGCTTTGTTTAACTTCTCTAGTAGATCAACTTCATGTTTCTCTTACGGTTTAAATCCAGGTGCTGTTTTGAAGAGGATTTTAAAGTTTCCTCAGAGCAATTTAAAAGCAATTTTTGTGAGTTTTCATAAAATGCAATCATTGTTAGTGCATGTCATTTAAGTTTATGATAGTAAAAATCAATTTACTAAGACATTGGTTGCATATACGACTTTTCACCTTACAAAAAAAGTATTGTGGCTGTAAATACAGTATATACTGTACACTACCATTCAATTGTTCAGGGTTGGCAGGATTTTTAAAAAAGAAATTCATACTTTTATTCAGTAAAGGATGGATTCATGAATAAAAATTTACAGTACAAGAAATCATAATGGTTTATATTCAATATAGAATCTTCCACAAAAAAAATTCTCTTCCACACAAAAAATATTTTCCACAATAATATTAAGCTGCATGATTCTTGAGCACCAAATCAGAATATTAGAATGATTTATGAAGGAAAATACAAA
Source organism: Sinocyclocheilus anophthalmus (assembly GCA_018155175.1). Classification (NCBI taxonomy): domain Eukaryota; kingdom Metazoa; phylum Chordata; class Actinopteri; order Cypriniformes; family Cyprinidae; genus Sinocyclocheilus; species Sinocyclocheilus anophthalmus. The sequence goes on along the minus strand of JADLZN010002102.1, from coordinate 11,871 downwards.
AATTCACAATATTACTGTTTTACTGTATTATTATTATTTTTGATCACAAAGCATAAGAGCATAAGAGACTTCGTTTGCAAACAGTAAAAATACCAACCCCAAAGTATTATTGGAATACATTTACAAAAAATACTATGTCAATCTTTCTACTTTCAAATTTGCTATTTTTTTTGTAATTGTTTGTGAAATTTACTATAAATTTCTGAGTAAAATTGTTTCTATACCAATTGTTTTTCAGTGTATGATGCTTTTTATATATACCATCATACTGAATGATTGCCCTATTTATCATGTACATATTTACATGAACTATTTCAAAGTATGTCAAGGAATTACCATTGTACCATGCCCAAAATATCAAGACTTTCAGATTCGAGAATTTAATTGTTGTATAAATAATTTTAGCTCTGTATATTTGTTGGTCTAGATCAGGGGTGCCCAAACTCAATCCTGGAAGGGCCGTGTCCTGCAGAGTTTAGCTTCAACCAGCTCTAACACACTTGCCTTGAAGTTTCTAGTGAGTCTGAAGACCTTTATTAACTGGTTCAGGTGTGTTTAATTGGGTTGGAGCTAAACTCTGCAGGACACCGGCCCTCCAGGACCGAGTTTGGGCACCCCTGTACTAGATGATACAGCCGTTTCCTCAGTAAAATGAGACAGTATTATACTGAATGCCACAAGGCAGTGATCTTCTAAATGTTATTTTTAATCAAAGTCACAAGTGGAGTCCGAAACCTCTGTTACTGTCTGTAATGTGAATCATAACAAAAGGTCTCTGTGGAAGAAGAATGGGAGATAAACACGTGAATTACACCAATGTCTTTTTATATTAATACAGAGGTGGGTCACAGGTCTGTTCTGGTAGGTTTGCAAACAGCTGGGAAACACACAATGCTTTAAATACAGTACAAATAATGAAATGCAACTAACAATGTAATTGTGTATATTTAGGATAGCAAAGTAAATAGTGTCATCAACTTTTAAAAGGGAGGAGAAAATGCTTCCCGTATCTTTTGTTGGTGACGTCAATGGTTGTGTGTCCAATCAAACTCACTATTTTGTTGCAAATGTATCTGTCTTTTGATAGATGCAAACCAAGTTAGGCAGTTGCAGCATGGATAGTTTGTGCATTTTGGTGTGTATTTGTAGTTTTATTTTGAGAACTGCATTTTTTTGATCAGTTTGATAAAATTTGCAGTGGAGTTTTGATGGATTAACGGCTCAAAACTTTGGAGAATGATGTAATACATTATAGATGTTGTTTTACCCACAATAATAGTTAATTAACTTTATGCAAATCTGAAGACTGATTCCTCAAAAAGTCTCCAGTTTGCCTTCACAGCTGTGGGACGCCTGTCACACTGTCCCTTTGTTTTCTGTGTGTGTGATGTTTTTCGCAGAATGATTGAAGAGTCAGGCCGCAACAGCAGCGCCATGGCAGACAGAAGACAACTGTTTGCTGAAATGCGTATGTATTTCTCTGTTTTACTCCATACTCAAGCTATGATATGATGGTAAACATGTTGATAAGTTTAAAGAAATTAGTACATTTTGATTCAGCATTTTGATCAATTTTGATCAATTTGATACATTTTGATAAATTGATCAAAAGTAATAGATAAAGACATTCATTGTGTTACAGACAGTGTTGGGGAAAGTTACTTTTAAAAAATAATGCATTACAATATTATGTTACTCCATAAAAAAGTAACTAATAACGTTACTTAGTTACTTTTTATTGAAAGTAATGCATTACGTTACTTTTGCGTTACTTTTTAAATCTGGACAGGGCTTGCTTGTTTGTTTTTAAAATAAAAAAAGTTCTATTTTTGGCAAATATAAAAGCCTTTTCACACCAAAAGTGAAATGAATAAGCCTCAGGCCGAAGGGAAAGTAAATTTACGTCCGTACAGTAGAATGCAGAAGAAGACATTTCAACACACTTCAGCAATAAAAAAGAAGAAGAAATGTTAGCTTACCTTGTGTAATTTTTTGCTTATTAGTATGGTTGAATTGGATCTTCGAAGGTCAGAAGCAAAGACATTGGTAAATAGAATGGGATTAAATACATAAAGGATATGTTGTGTTGTTTAACATTTAATTGTTACAGGTTTGCATCATATTCTGTGTTGCATTATTTTTATCCATTTTGAGGAATACTGAATCTGTTTTTTCGTTTTTTTTGTGAGTGAGATGAATTAGCATATTCATATTTATTTTAGAACTACAGTAACATCTTCTGATTTCTCTCACCATGGCAACACCAGAGCCGTCAGTCAATACATGGGAAAAAAAGTAACTTGCGTGACTTATTTGAAAAAGTAACTCAGATAATCTCTTGTAAATTAAAAAGTAATATGTTACTTTACTAGTTACTTTAAAAAAAAGTAATCTGATTACGTAACTCTAACCCCCAACATTGGTTACAGAAGATCTCTATTTCAAATAAATGCTGCTTATCAACCAATCCTGAAGAAATGCATCAGGGTTTCCACCAAATTAAGCAGAACAACTATTTTGCACACTGATAATGAATCAAATGTTTCGTGAGCAGCAAATCAGCATATTAAAATGATTTCTGAAGGGTTATGTGGCACTGAAGACTGGAGTAAAGCTGAAAATCAGCTTTGCATCACAGAAATAAATACCATTTTAAAGTATATTTAAATAGAAAACTTTTATTTTAAATTGTAATAATAGTTCACAGTATTTCCATTTTACTGTATTTTTGCTCAAATTAATGCAGCCTTGATGAGCAAAAGAGACTTCTTTGAAAAACATTACAAAAATCTTACTGACCCCCAACTTTTTGAATGGTAGTCATGCTAACATTTCTCTGAATGGATTTCCCTGTTGAGAAAAACATCTTCAACCAGCCTAAGGTGGTTAGCTGGTCTTTCAACCTAGCCAAGCTGTTTAGTCTAGTCTGTTTTGCTGGTTTTAGAGAGGTTTTGGGCTTTTGACCACTGGCCATAGCCACCTAAACACCAGCTAAAATGTCTCAGGCTATATTTAAGCTGCATGTTTAGACATGTACTGTACTTTCATTAGATGTGATGTTTTCATCTTACAGGTGCACTAGATCTGGACTCTATCAGATTGTCCACTTATAGGACAGCATGCAAACTGAGATTCATTCAGAAGAGGTGCAATTGTAAGTATGAGGGAGTTTACTGCAAAAATTTTTTTACATTATGTTAACATTAGTAAGTGTTTTTCACACAAACGTTCTGAATGTCCATTGTTCTGAATACAACTTTTTTTTTAGTATTTACAGTAACTTTAGTCTTTGGAAATGATGTTGCCATTTGTTCTTCACTTCTCGCAGTGCATTTGTTGGATATCTGGAATATTATAGAGGTTTTCCGGGAAAACAGACTCAACTCCATGGACCTCAACACAGAGTTCTCAGTGTCAAATTTGCAAGCAATACTGTCCACCATCTATTACCAGCTGAACAAGCGCTTGCCCACAACCCACCAGATCAATGTAGACCAGTCCATCTCGTACCTCCTCAACTTCCTGTTAGGGCCTACAAACCCGTAAGAACCCTGGCAGAGCTGCCGAAATCTGTCTTATGTATGGCAATATCTTGCATTCTTTAAAGGGGTCAGATGATGCGATTTCAATTTTCCCTTTCTCTTTTGGAGTGTTACAAGCTCTTGGTGTTCTGTAAAGTTGCAAAGACTAAAGTCACATATCCGAAGAGATATTCTTTATAAAAGTTTAAGAGTCACCACGCCTCCTAAAACGGCTCGTTCTAACACGCCACCCACTGTCTACATCACGATGTGGGAAGATTTGCATAACGCCGCCTAAATGTTTACGCAAAGAAAGAAGGCGTAACTTTTTCTTCTCGCTGTAGTATTTTTGCCGGCCGATTCCGTGTCGTGAAGATGTGGTTTCGTTGTGAAAGCGAAACTACGTTGTTTGGCCTTCCAAAGCTGACGATATCTGCTTTCGTCATGCCTAAGGCTGATCCGTGTGCATGGTCCGCTTATGAAATACTACACTTTGCGCTGTGGATCACCTATCAGCTTCACACCGTTGACAGCCGGATCCAGCCCGGGGTCGTCACATGTGGTGCCGCAAACCTCCTTCATCAAATCCGCCGGCCGCAGGCCCTTCTCAAGCCCGCCGCCTCTGCTCACTTTAGCCTGCCGCCCGTTCCTCACGCTTGCCCTCCGGCCTCTGCTCACTCTAGGCCACCACTGCTCACTCTAGGGCGGTGTGTGTGACGCTGTGTTTCGTTTGGCTTTCCAAAAATGGACACGACTAGAAATCAGTGGTTAAGTTGTATTTACAACACTGTTCATGAACAGTTCAACCCAAATATTCAGATTTTTTTATGGAGGACTGTTTCCTGATCCGGGTAGAGTAGACTACAATGCCGGCTGTTCTGACTCACAGACTGTAATACGTTTTTTATATTTAAAGAGTTTTTTATATTTAAAGCGAGTTTTGTGGGCAGTGTAGAGTAGCGCTTGTTTTTTGTCATTTCTCCGATCACAAATGGTTTTATGTTTATGGTTTTATGTTTTATTGCAACGCACTTAAAGACAGTATAAATCATTATAATCCATAATTATGTCCCCACTGGATGCAACGAATGCCTCGTTTATAATGGGTTTTCATGTTTTTGAATCATCGCTCCAGCCTGACAGGGCATCATCACAGTATGGTGAGGAGCGTAACATTTCCGTCACACGCTTGAGGTATTCGCCCAATCACAATGCACTGGATAGTTGGCCAATCAGAGCACACCTCGCTTTGTCAGACCGATGAGCTTTGTAAAAATCTACGCTTTTCAGAAAGGCGGGGCATAGAGAAACTATAATTTACAGTATGTGGAAAATAATTTTTTTTTTTACCTTAAACCACATAAACACATTTCATTACACCAAATACACAAAATAATGTTCTTTTTAGCAACATCATATGACCCCTTTAAGAGTAGAAAGAAAAAAATTCATCTGAAGCTTCACTTCCTGTACATGACGACTGTACATAATCTTCACTTAAACTGCTGAACGTTTAAATGTGTGAGTTGACGATTATGTCTTTTTTAGGGAAGGTGTGGGAAAGATGTCGGTTTTTGTGGTGAAGATGGCTCTGGCTGCCCTCTGTGGAGGGAAGATTTTGGATAAACTAAGATGTAAGTTTCACTTTGGATTTGCCTTTGAACTGATGTGTGTTCAATGCTTTGATGCTGATTAATGGGCGCTTAAGTGAATGGACTCATTCTATCATCATTTTAAAGATCAGAGCAGCTGTCATTACTTGAAAGTCAGTTCTAACCACGAGGCATATTCACCTCTTATGACCTTGGCAGTGTAGCTAAAACTTTTTCCCTCTTTTCTGGTGAATCGTTCCTAGTAATAAAACTTTAGACTACACTACTGTTAAAAAATTTGGGGTTGGGAAGATTTTTAAAAATGTTTTTTGAAAGGACCTCTTATGCTCACCAATGCTGCATTATTTGATCAAAAATACAGTACAAACTAATGTTGTGTAATATTATTACAATGTAAAATAACTGTTTTTCTATTTTAATATATTGGTCAATGTAATTTATTCCTTTGCACAGCTGAATTTTCAGCATCATTAATTCAGTCTTGAGTGTCACATGATCCTTCAGAAATCATTCTTCCTGCCTGCAAAATGCATTTATTATTAAGTTATTAAAATCTACCTGGATCTAATTTAACATAGTTTCTTTTTAAAAATGAAACTGATCACTCCTGATGCTCATCTTTTTGTTCCGCAAGATGTATTTTCACAGATATCGGACCCAAACGGAGTGATGATATACTCGCAGTTTGACCAGTTCCTAAGGGAGGTGCTGAAACTGCCCATGACGATTTTTGAGGGACCATCTTTTGGGTACACTGAGCAGTCCACAAGAACCTGCTTTCCACAAGAGGTTCGCGATTATTTTTTTTAATGATTTCATGCATAAAGCAACCAGACACAACTGTTCAAATGTTTGGGGTCAGTATGATTTTTTTTTTTTTAATTTTTAATTAATACTTTTATTCAACAAGGACACATTAAATTGATCAAAAGTGACAGTAAAGACATTTATAATGTTAAAAGTGATCCTGTTTATGTGAACTTTTTATTCATGAAAGAAAAACATCAAGTTTTGCACAAAATATAGCATTGCAACTGTTTTCAACATTGATAATAAGAATTGTTTCTTGAGCAGCAAATCATAATAGAACGATTTCTGAAGGATCTGTGACACTGAAGACTGGAGTAATGATGCTGAAAATTCAGCTTTGATCACAGTAATAAATTACATTTTAAAATATATTCACATAGAAAACTGTTATTTTAAATTGTAATAATATTTCACACTATTACTGTTTTTACTGTGTTTCTGATTAAACAAATGCAGCCTTAGTGAGCATAAAAAAACATTACGATATCTTACCGACCACAAACATTTAAACGTTAGTGTACATTTTTTGCAGGGCAGACAATAAAACAGGTGAAAATAATAAGCAACACCCTGGCAATAACCAGCAACCACCCAGTTTCAAATGCATAGGAACAGCAACAGCATGTGCAATTCACAATTTATTGAGAATTAAACAAACAAACAAAATGTTTTTCTCTTGTACACACATGGTATTTATTGACTCATTTGTATACTAACTGCTGTCCCTCCTCAGAAAAAGGTCTCGCTCAATGTGTTTCTTGACACATTCATGTCGGATCCTCCTCCTCAGTGTCTGGTTTGGTTACCACTGATGCATCGGCTGGCAAACGTTGAGAACGGTGCGTTTTAAGCATGTTTATTTCATTTTTGTAGCAAACCATACATATGGCTTAGTGATATGTTAGTACTTCCTTCAGCCATTCAGAACCTAAATGAATGACAAATATTGTGACAGCGTTCAATTAGTAGTGTTGACTTGATTTTGCTTATCTCTTCTCTAGTCTTCCATCCTGTGGAGTGCTCCTACTGCCACAGCCAGAGCATGATGGGATTCCGCTACCGGTGCCAACAATGTGATAATTACCAACTCTGCCAAGAGTGTTTCTGGAGAGGCCATGCCTCGGGCAGCCATAGCAACCAGCACCAGATGAAGGAGTACATGTCATGGGTAGGTGAACGGCCATGTGGGAACGTGACTGTGCGTAAGTGCCAGTCCTGTCATCCAAACAGCCTTTAGCCTTTGACAATGTATGCCAAAAATCACTGTCAAATCACTGTATGCCTTTATACTAAATTTCCTGACACCAGTCTAATTTTAACTCTGAGCACTGAATTTGCCACTTTGGTAGCATTTACTTTTCTTCTCTAAATTACTTTTAGATTTTAGTTAAGTTAACTTGTGTTTGGGGTCGGGAAGATTTTTTTATGTTTTTTTGAAAGAAACGCTCAGCAAGGCTGCATTTATTTGATCACAACTACAGATTACATTATTTTAAAAAAATCGTTATATTATTATGATTTAAAATAACGTTTTTCTATTTGAAAATATTTTAAAATGTAATTGATTCCTGTGCTCAAAGCTTATTTTCAGCATCATTACTCCAGTCTTCAGTTCACATGATCCTTCCGAAATCATTCCAATATGCTGATTTGCTGCTCAACAAACATACATTTCATGAACTTCTGTTGCCATTTTTTCCAAAATGGTGCTGATGATAGCACTCAAAGAACAGCATTTTTTTGTAACATTATAAATGTATTTATCATCATTTTTGATCAATTTAAATCATCCTTGCTTAATAAAAGTATTAATTTCTTTTAAAAAGTCTTACAGATTTCAGTCTTACAGGCAAATGAAATATGCAAAAATGGCTGAAAATAAATAAACACTTACTTTACACAAAATTAGTTTTTAGGTAAATAATTAGTTTTACATGACCATTTCCACCCTGTCTCTGACTATTATAATTAAACATTTATTATTAGTTACTGTACCTTTAAGACCTCTATATGTAAGTAATCTCTCTTATGATATTCTTTGAGTATTTCTACATAAACATTTATATTTATTTAAAAAGAGCAAAGAAAATCCTGTTTTTCACTATATGGTTAAACATATTCATGGATATTTTTATAAATATTTTCTCTTCTGGTTCAGTACAGTCCTTTATTTTGCTCCAGAAATCTCCAGCTAAGAAGTTGTCAGACGCTTTCAGTAAATCTCTGAGTTGTGCCACCAGTCGAGAGCCTCCTTACCCGATGTTCTCTGATAACCCTGAGAAACCGCTCAACTTCACTCATGTTGGGTATGTAAACTCAGACATGACCATATTTTTGCTCGAATAATCCTCTTTAGTGTAAAATGATTGACTGTATTACGCTGAATGTAACAGAAATTCTGCATGCTAACATTGTCCTGCCTTGTGTTTTTTTGCTTTTATGCTGCGAAACAGGGACACATGGTAAGTAAAGTGAGATGAAGAGTTTAAATATATTCTCATGTTATATGATTTCACAATATTTCGATGGGGGAAAACTAATCTTAGACACACTGATATGTTTGACACTGTGCAGACAGACACACTGACACACTTTTATCGCAGTGCCTTAATTATTGTTTGCATTTGCTCCAGGCCTCCCAGACCTGTGACCAGTGGAAATGAATACATGCTCTCTCACTCCATGCCTTCCTCAGGAAACCCTTACTCCAGCAAAACGTGAGTCTGTTACTGTACCACACGTTCAATAGGCGTATGTGTACAAGCATAAATCTGAGCTTAAAGTATTCAAGCTTCACCTCACATCATGAACTTGTTATGTCTGTTATGCTTTTATTTCTATGTTCAGTCAGACAGGCTGCTATCGTACTTAAATGAAAATTGGATATGTTTTCTTGGAAACTAATTCGAAATAGAAGTCAATTGAAAGTACTAAAACTACAATTAGAATAAAACAATGAAAGCTGAAATCAAATCTTAAAAAAAAAAAAAAAAACATAGCAATTACAACGCACTAAAACGTTAAATAAAGAAACTGAATACGAAATGAAAGCGAGTCAAATATACTACTACTATAATAGTATTTAATGATACTAACATGACACTGTGTGGAATCACTACACTTGCACTGGAATCACGGTAATTGGAGGTGTAGTTTTGATTCTGGCCACTAGACGATGCTATTTCCACATTTACTACTTATAGATCAGTCAGTGTAATCAGCAATGACCTGGAGGCACGATCCCCTTTTCAACACAGACATAACTCATACAAAACGACTAACATTTGTGATTCGAGATTATGCTGATGTTAGATTTTGTCAGGTGAAGTTTGTGTAAATCCTTTAGATATATTCACATTTGTATGGTGATTTGCGAAAACTGATAGGCTACGTTATTATTATTATTATTTTCATTTTACACATTTTCTTCATTGATTTAAAATGAGACTTTCACTGTCGATCTTCATTAACTAGCCATAAACCTTTGTATTTTTTACGGCTTCCCCAGTCGTTTTATTTATTTATATTACTGGGAAGTTATTAGGACGAAAATGGCAGACATTTCTCATTAATGACCCCGTATTTTAAAAAAATGAATGGTTAAATCTTTGATCGAACGTGCATTCAATACATTTCCGTAATTTACTTTGAGACAGTAGCCCAGCGCGTTGCAAACCGCCACGTAATTATTGTCTTTTTTTTACAGATTCGTTGGGGAAATGGCATCTTTTCAATTATTTACGTTCTCAAACTGAATTGTTTTCTTGTTTCTGAAGTCTCGGGCATATATATTTTTAATTGTTTCAGGGGTTGACTCTTTCTGCTTGAATGTTGTTTTGACTCCAAGAAGTCAGCTAATTTTAGATCCCAAGTTACCCAAGAAATGGAAAAGAGAGAGCTCATGGGGAACGTAAGAAAGATGCTCAAAAACAAAAAACCCAGAGCTCAATAATTTAGTTGTGCTCAAGACACCAAGCTTTTGCGTGCAAGAAGTTCACATTAATTAGAGAAACATTTTCCACGACAAATATACCACAGTAATGTTCATTCACAGTTGGTGAAAGAGTGTGTCAATGTCATAGCAATTTATTATTGTTTTTGTTATATTAATACAAAATAAAATTAATATGAATATTTACAGAGCATAATTGAGCTTGTTAAATTATTTAGATATTTTAACCAATATAATGTAATATACAAATATAATATAATACAATTGAATATAGAAACACTGAAACTGTACTTAGTTTATATATGGGTCAGATAATAGTATTATATTTCTAGCATAGTGACGTTTTGTATGCCTATTACACCCTCTATCTATCTATCTATCTATCTCTCTAGATATCCCTTCATTCATGCTCTAGTTTATTTACTCATCTGTAAATCTGCAGTTATGTGGCCCATGCGATAAAATATACAATTTCTCACGGAAGTCATATTTACGGAACACAGTTTCACTTTGCATTCAAATACCAACAGAAACTATATTCACCTACAGAGAAAGCAAGAGAAAGTGCGCGCTCTGTGATTTCAGGGTAGGCTATAAGATGTTTATGATTTTTATTGAACATGTAAGATATAACGAACAACGATCTAATAATTTTGGATTCAAATATTTACCCAAATATTTAAATGATAATTTTGTTAATAATTATGATTGGTTCATTGTTTGTTTCTTTGAAAACTCCAAAGGCTTAAAATGGGCGGTTTTTCAAAAGAGAATGAGACATTAATAATCACATTATTTTTATTATTATTATTGATGTTTAACTATTGTTTTCTGTTTTCCTATGTAATATATAGACATGTTATCCAACGAATTATTCGTATTTTAACCATATATGTTACATTTGATTAGTTGTGAAAGTAAAAGAGCATGTTGTTGAAACAAGTGAAACTTTAGCTGATGGGAACATTCTTGTAGATGTTTTCATTCTCTCAGTGACCACCAACTTGTATGCCACTATAGCTACATCAAAATGAATTCACCAATGTTTTACCGAAATGAACGCTGTCTGGGGGGGGGTACTGGGGGGGGGGGGGGTGGGGCATATTTGGGGTTATTTTACAGGGGGTGGGGGGCGGGGGGTGGGGGGGGGGGGGGGGGGGGGGGGGGGGGCGGGGGGGTTTTGGAGGGGTCAAATCAACGATGAGCACGTTACGAATGACATCCAGACTAATAATTTGAATGGTTTTTTGTGCTTTCATCAGACCAGCGGACACCAGAATTTCAAGTTCCACATCTATATATAGCTCGACTGCATTATTTAGTCCGTATTAACAGCAATATTCCATTTAGCATTTTACCTGTCACGCAACGCTGCAACACCATCCTCATCTTGATCATTATCTTGTATTATAATAGGGACGAATGAGGTTGGAGAATCAGCCTGCGTTCGCTCACATACCCCTGAGTGTCTCAAAGCAGCAGAGCAGCCAACAGCACACACCATTGTGCAGTTAATGAGTTCTCATTAAACCATCACAAAGGTAAGGGTTTTTTTTGTACAAACATATGAATAATACCTGTAAATCTGAATGTCTGCATGCATTTTAATCTTCATGTGATGCAGCTTAGGCTATTTGTGGCTATACACACTGCCAAACTAAGGCCATAGTTGTAGAAATGAACAAACGGTTGTGAAGGATCTGTTAAGGAACTATATTGTCGAGAACGAGTGTTCAGGTTCAACTTTGACAGCTTGTAGGTGATTTGAATGTGGTAAAAGCATATGAAGACAGAGAGACCCTAAAACATTGGGCTTCGACATGCACATGCTCTTTTTCCCCTGCCCGTGCTCCAGTTATTGCTCGTTTCTCTTGGACACCACCGCTTCCAGTGCACATTACAAACCGTTTCACAGTCTAGAAGATTTTCGGTCTTTATAGCTTACGACTTGTGGAGACTTGTGTCATTTGTGCTG